>VZRM01008235.1:1307235-1379964 GCA_013397955.1 Grantiella picta
CCCCCCCCCCAAGAGTCAAGGATATTCTAGAGTTACTGATTATAATTTTTAGCATTCATACGCTAGAAATTGTTTTCTGACCTAAATACAACTTTCCACAAAAGAAGCTTTGCAGGGGTACAAAAATGGAGGCATTCACTACTCTTCAGCATACCCTGGAGCTCTGGGGGATTAGAGCATTCTCTCTCTCAAAGCTAAGTGCCTCCTGGCTATTTCTCCTATGATGCTTACACTATTGTCCTCACAGTGGAAATTGCAAGAGAACAGGGAGGAATTTTGACCATGTATACTCATTCTAGCTGGCTACTGGATTTCTGAGCCAAAAGGAAAATTATCATTGAACTGCTAGACTCTACCAGACCTACAATATAAAACCAGCCCTAAGTATTAAAAGAGCAAGTGAAGACCAATTTTATCAAAATATATTGGAACTTTCACGCTGAGATGAGGCTTACATTTTAGTTAATGTTTTCATAAAAAAAAAAAATTAAGCAGGGTATTGGTAATACAATCATCTCTATATTATCAGGTGCTGTTAACCCTACATTATTACAGAAATTCTAGAAAGTAAATCATATGTCAATTGTCTTTATATCAGAAACCCTTAAGTTTCAGGCCAGGATGAGAAGAAGAGAAAGATACTAAATGCATAAAGATTATAATTCATAAAAAGTAGGTGACAACTGAGGTCATCCAGATTTCCTAGATGGAAAACAGTTTGGCCCAGGGACATTCTGTATGCTCTAAGTACTGTTCAGAGAGATACTCAGCCAAGGACAGAACAAGAGACCCCTCTGTTACGCTAACCTTGAGTTCCCCAGGGCCCTAACTGCCTTCCAACATCTCCAAATTGCACAAGCCAAAACAATGTCCAAAGGACCTGAAGGAGAACATATGGTTTTAAAGAGAAAGGACGTGTGTATTAGAAAGTGTTATTCAAGTAGATAATTTTAGGGTCAAAATAGTAATTTAAATATCAACTCTTTCTTCCCCAGATTCCATTGCTAAAATTATTTTTGCTAAAATAACAAAATAACTACACACCCATAAAATCACAAAAAGGAAGCTGCTGCAAAATTTCCTTCCATTATAAATAGGGTAATGTTTTATCATCACAGCTGATTATTCCACTTTTAGTCCGCAACAACCAGGTTTTATATGCATTTAAGCCATTTTCCTCAAGTAAATTACACTGGTACATTTCAGTGTCCCTCACAGCATAAGCAGCACTGCACACTCAAAAGCAACACCAACAGGGAACATCTTTTAAATCAAACCTGCACTATACAGCCAAGACTACTTTTACAAGAAAGAAATAAAACTGTCAAATAATCCAGAATAAAAGCTCTAAAGCTGCTGTTCAGAAGGAGGCTGATGACTATATCACATCTTGCTATATTATAATCAACACATTCACAGAAAAGAGGTTATATACTCAGTGAAGCGTCTGACCACATGATATTTGCATTAGGAAATTAGCATCCCACAAATTAAACTTGGCACGTACTAAGTGGATTTGAAACTGGTAATTGATAAATCCAGAAAAAGAGCTATCACTGGGGAATCGCCAATGAAAAAGCAAGTTCCTAGTGGAGTCATGATGGTATTGGTTCACACCCTCAAAACAATTCAATACCTGCCAGTAATCGAGAAGAAAATATGAGGTCACTACTAATCCAATTTTCAGACAACACACATTGCTGGATAATGAAGTGGCAAGCAATCTATACAGATAAACATTGCTTTCTTTGTAAACTGGGCACAATTCAAGATTTATGCTAAGATCATATTTCAAAACAAGCAAAAAATATACACAATAACCAAATGGAATATTATATCCTAGAGGAAAAGGGAAATAACCAAGGGAACACAAGCTCCTGATCTAACAAAGCAGATAAAAGTTACCAAAATGATAACTTAATATAAGAAAACAGCAGCAAGGATGTTTACCCAGTGAGTAACTGCCAATGATTAGGCTGTTCCTAGGATATTTTGCCCAATATTACTGCCCACACTTTTAAGGTACATAAAAACCCAACAATTATCAAATTATTCATATGCCCCTTCTGTGAAGTTTGAAAATCACAATTTATAATCTGATACTCAAAAAATTCAAGATGCTAAAACTAACTATCTAAGGTGGTAAATATATATGCAAGTTGCATTTTTCCAAGGCTCCTTTCTTACAGCGACATTCCCATCCCAGGATTTCAGTATTTCATTGCTAGAAGTTGGGACCAGGAAAATTCAAATTGCAAATAAAGTTATGGATTGAGCGTTTGGGTTTTTTGGGGGATTCTTTTGGTGTATATGAGGCACATTTCTCAAAGTATTCTGAAACCTGAAAAAATTTAATCATGCTGTCTTACTTCCCTGAAAACTGCCTCTGGATCCAAAGACTGTAGATTTCAGGCACTCCAAAACCATCAGACTGCCATGCAATCAGTGCTTGAAAGCTATACTTATGAGACAGCACCTGGCAACAGGAATCCCATTTTACGGCCATTCCACACAGCTATGCAGGGAAAGTAAATGTCAACTGCATGAAACAGCTGCAATATTTAAGACATATGACTTCTCAGAAATACCATGTGGTGTGGGCAGCAAAACTTTTTTCTCTGCAGAATACTCAGTTTGTGTAATTTAAACAGAAACGTGATTTGAAGCCTAACAGAAACAGAACAGCTAAAATTCATGAAGTAGTAGTTGTACCTTTGGGTCATCTCAATATTAAAACATCTTAAAGGGGATGTGACTTCCCTCACTTAAAATCTTTACACAGAAATTTCAACATTTATTCGAAACAACATGTAACAAATTCAAGCCCTCCAAAAAAGCATGTATCTTTCCAGCCACACATTATTGATCCTGCTACAGCAGTTGTGGTTTGGGTTATGCAGGATATCAAACTATATGATTTTGAAAACACTGACTTAATTTATTCAGATTGTATAATTCAACACCAAAATGGCAAATCAATTTCCCTTGCTAAGCAAGGAGGTAATTAAATAGTTTTGAAAATAAAGATTCTTAAGTAGATACACACATACTGGTTAGGCAGTATTTCTGGAAAATAGTAATAATAATTCAAAAGTGTGCTATGTTTTAACTTTCATGGCAGTTTTGAGACATGAATTCAAATTAAAAAGAGTTAAATCGTGTGACTGTCTCATTTCTTTCCAAAGCTCACCTGCACGTGCTATGTTGTCTACAGCTTGAAGACATCCAGGAAAAAAAGCTGTCCCAGTATAGGCTACTACTCCCATGATGGGGAAAAAAAAATCCCAGACAGTTATAATATCTTGTTTTGCTGTTTGACTGCACTCATGATAAATTAAACATGTATAAACATTTATGTGCCTTTATGTGACCATCCCCAGAACTATTTTAACAGTATTGAAACTTAGCTAACTGCTCCATCTACCTCTATTTTACCCCCCCCCCAAAAAAAAATTAAATTCATTCAAGTCAATTAAGTTTTCTACTTCCAACAAATTGTGGAAGGGAAACAAAAACGTAGCATCATCAAAATGTGTTTCCACTGGTATCCTCTGACTGAAGAAAGGTCAACATTGCTTTACTTTTTAAATATTGGAGTTCGGCAGCTCTCCTCCCCCTTCCCCACCTGCTTTAGGGTTAACTAACCTCTAAACTAAGGCCCACGTGATGCCATCACACAACCACCAATTTCGAGTTGCTCTCCCAGTCCCAATTACAAATTATTGTCCCATCATTTCCCGCTTTTGGGGCTGTCAGTAGAGTTGTCACAAAAGCACGGAATTGCTGTGTGAGACCCTCCCAACTGGCTCCTCCTCTGATCTATGGGACACCTCAATTCCACAGCTGTCACAGTGCTGACACCAACTCCAGTTCACGACGCTGTGTCACCTCCCTGGCTCGTTTACCTGCTGACCCTGCAAACAAATGGACACTAGAAGGGAAGATAGGGAAGTGAGCAGCAGATACCATATTCATCATAATCACTATCATACACAGTAGAAGAAAATCAATTCCTCTTAATCGAATAGAGTGACTTATTAAGGGTTATAAGTCCTGGCTGGAGAGCTGTACTGATTCGATTATGCTGGAAGAGAAATTAGCAATGAGCTCTTGAACTCTCTTTCCTTTTGTCTTCTGGCTCAGAGTTACTATTAAATGATTATCTTATGAGAATCTTAGTAAGCAAGTCATGCTCTGATCAGGGAGTGCAGCAGAGAAAAGGGGACTGAAAATGTTCCTGAAGTGTTGACAGACAGTGACGTGAACAAACAAAATATGCCCATCGCAGCATTTCTGACTCTTGATTGAAAGAGCACAGCAATGGTACCTGAGACAAACACTTGAGACTTCCCAGAACAACCCTCTTCAATCCAGCACTACCTCAGCCACTTGACAGATTGGTAAGGAATTGCTTTGATTGTGACATACTGTAACAGCAAATTAAAACTGTCTTAAAATCCAGTTTACAACAAAGTTTTCTTTATTTAGGAAATGTTTTCCAGGTTGCAGAACCAGGGAATCAAACAGAAATCTTTACAAAGGTTACTTAAGAGATTAGGAGGCAAATTAAGGGTAGAATAGAGATGGAAAATAAACATTTAAGATGAGAACTGGCAAAAGAGAGATTCTCTTTGCCCTTAAAATAGCAGATGGTTACCCTACATTTGGAGTCTACTTCTGGCTTTTGAGTACTATAATCAGAATAAGGTTTAAAGAACTCTAATAGGAAACCTGGGAGAAGGGAGTTTGTGTTTAAACTGGGTAAAAATATGCTGCCCTAGTTCTGGGCAGGACAGAGCTAATTTCTTTCATAGCAGTCAGGTGCAGTGGTGTCCACCTGTAGTCCCAGCCACCGGGAGGCTGAGCCCAGTGGATTATCTGAGCCGGGCTGAGTAGGCATGGCCAACACCTGAATATTATTCAATATCATCTCATCTGGGGCACTGAATTGGGGAATACCAATCCCTAAATCATGACACATGCATAGAAATGTTGCTTTCTTTGACTTTTCAGAGCAAGAACCACTGGAATTAATAGAAGTTGTGTGCCAGCGCCCTGCAGGGTCACCCTGACTTCTGGAGATGCAGTGAAGGTGCACCATAGCTTTTATTACCAGCAGTAGGCCAAGCCATCCACAGTGCATTCCTACAGCAAAATCCAAGGGAAGCAAATGATACAAAGTCCATGCGCATCAGCTAATGATCTGCTTCACTAATCTTAAAGCTTTTTCAACAGCCTTCCTGACTTATTACGACCAAAGTATGTAAAACAGTTCAGCTATTTATTCCACATCATCGTCATTCTGTGCTTCACTACAAATTCCAAAGGGGAAAAGCCTTGGAAAATGTAATATTTTATTACTGCGGTTCTTAAAACAGTCTCTCTGGAGTGTTAAGTTTTCTACAGTGATCATATTCTAGCAGAATAATGCTAGGAAAATTGAAAAGAGATGACAAATTCTGGATCTTATTTTGCTTCCATGCCACAACTGCTTGCACCTAACATTAGCATTCTTGATAGTGGAAAACCAGTCCCAATATTTCTCACAAAGCTGTACTGATAGCTTTAATCACAGTTATTTTGCCACTTATGACTAAATAAATATTATTAAATAAGGATTCAGAGATTAAAAATAGGAGTTCTGCCAGTTCCCAAGATGTCCTTACACTTGTCCCCTAGGAATCCCAGAAACAGCAGTAATATCCATGTGATGAATTATATTTATCACGCACCTTTGACCATCTCAACTGCTCTCTGCATGCTAATCCATCACTTGGGGAATTATTCAACTATTCCAGGCCCCCAAGCTTCAAATGAACACCATTAGAAAGAAGTTAAAATTGCTGAGAATCGCTTGTTCACCAGGGACTGAACACAAGTACCACTGATGAAATCTTCTGGGTATGTAACTGCTTAGGAGCTCAGAGTCTGATGGTTCAACCCAATAAACAGTGATGCCTTGAAGGGATTTTGATAGCAAAGTGAAAGAGAAGGTTCTAGTCCTAAGTATCTAATTACTTCAATCTGCTCCAAAATCCTTCCTTAGGAAGGCCATTGGCAAGAGGCATTCAGGGGATCTTGGCTCATAAAAAGCTCTTGTTTAGAAAGGGGCACAGTTTCTGCCCTGTTTCCTTCCTTTGCTTTCCCCATCACAGCACTCACAAGAAACCGTCCTGAATGCAGAGACAAACTTGGCTCTTCAAATGAAGTGATCACAACTCTGTAAGGTGACATACAATAAGAAGCTAGTCTTGGAAAGAAGATCAGGCAATCTTAAGATGACAATAATAATTATGTGAAATATAACAGATACATATACACCACACATGTACATACACAAATTTACAACTATTTATCAATACAGACAAACACTTTACAATTCTTCCTCTTTGGTATTTCCTAATACTTTAATACACTTACTAGGCAAAACTAACAAAAAATTAAACAGTATTGCAACTTGTCAAAGTACTCCCTGCTCTACATAAACATTAAATTTAATAATCCATTAATTGATCTTATTTACAGTTCACTCTCTATTTTTAGATGCTACATTAAATTAGTGTTTCCTCTTACTGCATTACAGAAAAAGTTTGTTGAATGAATGCCAGAAAGTGCACCATTCTGTAAGGAGTAAGCGGACTTGTTCTGTAAGGTTGGAACAACAAGAATCATTTAACTCTCAATACAAAACTAGTTCTGTCAATATAGTTCCCTTTGACAGCTGTAACTACTACATCTATTTTGATTATAACTTCAAATATAACATAAATTGACATATTACAGAAAAAGTTCTGTATTAATCAGAAGGGCCAAGACCAGCACTTGCCAATAAGCCTGAACTTGGATCATTTTATTGCTTTATTGTGCCAAAGTCTTCAAGCGCACTGAAGTTAGGAGCAAGAACCGACTTGCAATAGACATTATTACAGTATTATTCAAAAACTTGTTACATTTTATTCCTGATTATACAAAACTGTATCCTTGTCACCAATTAATCCTCTTTATGATAAATAGGTCAAACAAATTGAATACAAATCTTGATTAATTCTCACTTGTAGAATAATTGGAAGGGTGTAATTATAAGAATACATATGTTAAAGAAAGTTTGAAAGCCATGTCCACTTTTTAGATATTAAATCTAAGAATGTGTACCAGACTAGCAACTAGCTTCCTTCTCTTTGCAGCATCTGTGAAACTATTATTTGGCTCCAGTAAATCTAAGTTCCCCCTCAACTAAAATTCCACAAGTATACATGAATAAAGATCCTGCTTTTACATTTTTCAAGGCTATGCCCATATAGGAAGCATATTTACATAAAGTTTTCTCATCAAATACAAAAGAATAAACTCCTTAACATCTCTGTTATTAACTGAATTAAGACTATTTTTATTCTGTTATTAACTGAAAAGACTATTTTTTTGAGATATTAAATATAGAATGAATTAAAAATATATTGACAAGAGTGTTTCAATTGAATTTCTTCTAAATTCATCTGCAAAAATGAGTTACAAATTAAAACTTAGGTAAAGAAAGACCTGCCAGTCATTTTGGCACTTTCTTTGGGCCAACTTATCTGAGGCAGCTGCAAGACTACATTTAAGGGTCATATATTTTCTTTCAAATCAGCTTCCAAATGCATCTCAGAGAATGGGCCATGACAATGGTTTAAAGCTTTATTCCCCTCTGCAGTTCCAAGTCATCACAATGCTGACTCTAATCAGGTTACTCTGCATCTGTCTGTCACAAATAACCCAGTAACAACTAAATGGATTGCCATAAATCTTTCAATTAGAATTTATAACTTTATTAGCACAATATTTCTGAACTGATTGCATTACTTTGAAGAGCAGCTTTCATTTATTTTGTCATTTGGGGGTCAAATGTGTACAATGGCTGGAAGCTGAATACACAATAGAAATCCTTACTTCAACTTCACGGTGGTCTCCAGAATTTCCCTTCTCCAGAGACCACAGCCAATATTTTAAAGGAACACTTTGTTTGCTGTGCTGAGGTTGAACCACTTGGCTAAATGTGTCCAAGTTTCTTCATGACACACAGGGGTCACACTGCCAGTTTTATGGCCCTGATAGATAAGGCTTCATGAGAGTAATTTGCCACTGGGTACATTTTCAAAGGATTGTATGTCTTTGTTTTGTTTTGTTTAGAGCTGTTGAAATCCATGCCAAGGATCATATTTTCACACAGGGGATGAGAATCAAGTGATACTCAGTGATCCTAACAACTGAGGCTTGATAAATCTGTATCTTGAGGTAGGAGGAAAAAAGCCAAAGGCATTAGTTTCCTAAAAAAGCTTAAGTATTTCTTTCACTGTTATGTAAGTATCCCGTATTTTCTTTGCTAAGCTATAATAATTCCACACATTATGGTTAAGAAGAGGAAATAACTTAAGCAGTTGATTTAGATGAATATACTTCAGCATTTTGACAATACTCCTATACAAGCACCAACACATACCTGTCAAGTACACAGCCACACATACACTAACATCCCCAAAAATCAAAATATAGTTTAATTGCATTTTTGTTTTAAAGGGACTAACTTTTACAAATTTGAGACATAACAGACAAAATTTGAAATTTGGAGGAAAAGCTAACTTTAAAATTCAATAATGAAACTATTTTAGGATAACTGAAGCTAAAGGCATTTTCCCATCTGAATTCTGAAAAAGAACAGGCGTTTAAGTGGAAAGGGCATAAGATGAAGGCTGAGAAATAGCCATGCATTCCTTTGTGTTTTGCTCATAATTAAACGGGAGTTTGCACAGTTCTGCAAGGCTGTTAACATGCATTGGATTCTCTGGCAAGATCTGAGGATAATTTATCAGTTTTTACTGGCTGCTTGGTGGAAGCTGTGAGCACAGACACAAATAAAAGGTCATTTCACTACTGTTTATACTTCGAGATGTAGGTGAAAGGTGCAAAACAGGTGAAAAGTGCATGTACAGAGGCACCATGGTCTAACAGGGTGCTTCATCTCAGATGCTACAGAAAAAACCAATTAATTAGCCCACTTTCTAGAAGGATGTGGAGTCATCAGTTTTGATTTTATTTCTTCCTCGCAAACACAGAAAGTTTTGCACAAAAAGAGAAAGAAAACTTGATAAGTAAATTATTACAGAACGAAACAGGTTTATTACAAAGGTGTCCCTGCCATTCCCAAATTAGAAACCGATATACATTGTAGCACAAGAAGTGAGTCTGCCCTGCTTTTTGCTCTGCTAACTTAGACTATTTGAACAGTGGCTTGCAGCCTAAGATTTGACACCCAAACATGGTCAGGCACCCCAGAAAATGAGCCAAGACTTGATATTTGTAAAAGCAATCTGGATCTGGCATGACAGGAATCATGGGTGCCTCTCAAACGTGCATGGCAACCAAAAGCCACCAAGAGCCAGAAATAGAAAAATAGAAGCACAAATCACCCTCCTTCGTGCTTCCACACACCTCTAACCTTTAACTGACCTTTTACCCAAAAGCAAATTTGTTCAAGATAGCCCAGGAATCTTGAATTAGCTCATTTCTAAGATGCTATGGAAAGAAGTGTCAGATGGTAGAAATCACACTGCATTAGTTTTCAAATGCACGTGCCATAAGGAGCCAAAACAGCTTCTGGTTTATCCTAACACACCCTTCTCTTTCTGTTATGAAGTTTAGGAAAGAGCCTTTAAAAATGCTAAATAGCTAAAAAAAAAAAAAAGAAAAAAAACCAAAAAAAACAAACAAACAGCAACACCTTACCTGCTAACAAAAATGTGTAGCGAACTAATTATCTTCTGCATTAGATTTCTTAAATCTCTCAAGAAAAAAGGAAAATGTACTTAAAATAATATAAATGATCACGTATTTTCTAATAACTAAATTTTCTTTTGTAGTAAAGCTACTCTTCTGTTAAAAATCATCTCTACAGGGATTCATATGAAAACAGAGTGGTTACATTTCTTAAAAACTATTTAAAATAGATAGAATAGGCCAGTTTATTCATCACACTGCTCACAGTTGATGTAATGGCTCGATTCTCCATTCCTGGTTCCTCCTGAGATTTAATTACACTCCCAGTCCCACCATTTCTAAATACACAATCTCCTGTGGCTCCTGGCTGGCCACCACCCAGGTGTCCACATTTTTCTGCGTCACCTTTATAAAATACAGGCAGTGCAGGCTTAACCCAGCCTCAGAGCCTTTAAACTGGGAGCAGAGTGAGGAAAAAGGAAATACAGGCCACCTGTATTCAACTTTAAACCTGTCAGACATGGTTTGTGACATCATTTCATCAGACTATTGTGCTGTCAGGATAAGAGATCGCAAGAATGTCTTTTTAATCTCCTTTAAGGCTTGAAGTGTTAGTAAAACATACTATAGTGAACAAAAACGTGAGTTAGACCATAAAAAGTTTTCTCACTCTTGGCATAAATTTGAGATGTCTTTGTTTTTGCAGCTCTGAATGTAAGCAGTGCATCTGTTTTTAGGAAGCTTTCAAATTTTTCCTCTCAGTATTTAGTTAGAAAAATACATGGATACACCTAGATATTAGAGCAATGAGCATCATCCACCCCAATAAAGAACTATTATAGATCATTCTCTTTTGGAAAATAGTTCTCATTCTTAAGTCCACCTAAGGCCACCTAAAAACTCACTCAAAAAAACACTCTAGAAATTTATAAAGATTTAAAAACTATTTCTCAATACAAAGAGCATTTTAAGTTCTAAGAAAATCAGGCAAAACTTACATACCTAATTTCCCTCCTGTTTAAATGCCCTTTTCATTTAAAACTAGAAGTTTTTATCAGTTATGACTATATGTTTTTAAAAGCTTATTTTTAACTCAAGACCATACTGCTGTAAAAGCAAGAAGTACTTAGTGTACCTAAAACCTCATTAGATTGATCTGTATTATCCTTATCCACTGAAATGGAAAACTAAGAATATTAATATGGCAGCTTTGACATCACAACAATTGATGCAAATTCTAGGGTCTAACTTGATAATTCCTGCATGCTTCCCCCAGTGAAAGAGCAGAACTATTGTCATATTCTGAGCATATGTGTAGTTTAACCTTACTTCATTTTTGTAACGGGGAATTGTAACAAAGAACTGGAATTCATTTTCTAAAATAGCACATCTTATGTGTCAATAAAAAGAAACAAGAGAAGTCACAAGAATTAATGAGGTTGATTATAAGTCTGATCTCAAAAGGATATTATCAACTCTAAAGCAAGTCAAATGTCAAACTTGGGTTAAAAGTCAGTTCAAGTACTGCATATATTCTTCCACACTTTGGGATAATCCCCTCTAGATTAATGCCTTCTTATCATTTTTCCCCTCTTAGTTTATTCAAAACACTTATCAAAAGAAAAATCAAGTAGGCAAGAAAAATCAAGTAAAAGCCAAGGTATTTTTGCAGTAAGAAAATAAGCAACCACAGCACGTGAAGTCTCTCAGGGCTAAAAGAGCAACTCATGTATAAAGCTGTGCCTGTGGATAAATACTGATCAGATCCAGTGGGCAAACACAGCTCTTGTATCAACAGGAGCACAGTGTCCCACAGGCACCTACTGTAGGAGCATTATTGTGGCATTTCACACCAGCAGCACACTGAGCTCACTGACTCCTTTGGGATAAAGAGGTATTGCCAACAGTTTGTAAAATAAGGGTGAAAATACCTAAAGGTCTGTACTGGGGGAAGAACTGAAACCATAGCACTTTCTCTTCCATTCTAATCAACACCTGGAAGGAATATTAGCTAAAAGGAGAAAATCAGAATCTGTATTTTAAGCACTCTCTACAATGTACATTGCAAATTGAATAAAAAGAAAAAAAGGTTTCTACGGTCTGTTTATACAAAGTTTAAATTCAGATTAATTTCCACAGTGAGAGCATTTTGAACCCATGAAAATCTTAAGATCTTGAAACAAGATCCATTCATTGGTTAACTGATACAAGAACTGAATGTATAGGTTGGGATCTGACTTTTCTTTCAGTGATAGTAATAAAACTGTAGTTTAATCCTCTGGAAAAAAAAAAAAAAAAAACAAGCAATCAATTTACTTCCTCTCAAAACATCTTTCCCCCTTGGTTGAACATGACATTAAAGGTTTCAAATGTCATACTTGTAAACTATTTGGAATTAAAAGATGTCTCTATGGAACTGTTATATCAAATGGCAGTTTAATAACTCAACTTGCTTATGATTCAAAAGAATTATAGGAATTAAGCACTTGAATAACCTAAAAAGGAAAAAGGAAAATAAACATCCTCTTAAGCTTTCTAGAAATAAAGCCCACTACATTAAGAACTGTAAGAATTAAGGATTGTGACTCCCTGAACCTTAAACATTAAACCCACTGCAGAAGCAAAACATTAACAATTTACATCCATAAAGGCATTTGTTACTAGCTGGTATAATGCCAACATACAAGCTTTATTTGACTTCAGATGATAAAAGCAACACTTCCATCAAAACTCTCTCATCGCATTTTATGATGTCCAATAGTTTAAAAGTTGTATTTGCTCAAATCTACACACAGTGAAACCCCATTCTGGCTCTGTTGCCTGGACCACTTTGCAAAATGAAGAATAATAACAAGCTCTATTATTTATAAACAATGTTTTTACTTCCTCTAATTAAGTTCTTACTGCCAGTAGACTGAAATCACTTGGACATTTTCATCTGCTTTAAGTCAAGCAGGAAGGACTGGGCTTTGTATGTCACTTTCTGACACCAACATTTTTCCTTGTAGGTACACACGAATTGTGGAAAATAAAAACCTTAGCATAGGAAGCACCAACAACTCATTGACCTATAAATAAATGTTTTGTCAATTTAGAATTAAAATAGTGTGCCACCTCCAATTGGGCTTGCTCCAGGACTGGACTCCCAAAAACCCCCTAAGCTGAGATAGGCTGTCAGACAACAATAATGAGATTTACTGCATAACAGGGATGAAATTAATAGGTCTCTAAAAAGATACCTGCTTTGATATGAATTTGCCAGTTTAAGACTTCAAAGATCACTACATATTTTCTGTCTTATAAGTGTCTAGTAGAGCTAAAGCTTCTTTCCTTCCAAAAAGCACTTTTATTTCTGGAAATACTCCAGGAAAAGACAAGTATCAGTGTATCACAGCTTTGGGACTTACTAAGCTTGCCACCGGCCCTAGAACACTCTTCAGTAATTTTTCTAATAAGTGTGTTTATCACCAAAAGAGATGATGCCCTTCTAATTCCTGTGACATCTGTCCTATCAATCCTGAGCACAATATTCCCAGCACCTAGATCCATGATCACACAGGTAGCCGAGCATGTTACTGCTCAGGCAAATGTGTTATGAATTCTCAGATGATGAACTATGGAAAGGCTGGATGTCAGAGGTGATGAAACTGATAATCCATCAGTAATTTTCTAACCACCCCAACATCTCTGACCCATTGAACTAAATAAATGTATTTAATCACTGACTAGTCAACTGATCAGAAGGTGCCACAGGGTGAAATGAGTGTCTTGACAAAGAGAAGACAGGCACTACCTAAACCTCTGTCACAGCAAGCATATCTTATCTCAGCCTCTTACCCAGAGCGAAGGATTCAACCTCAAATCATACTGTAGAAAAAAAAAATTGTTTACAACAAAACACAAAACTGTTCTTGTAAGATTATCCTGAAGAAAATAATTCTGGCAACATATTCCAGATTTTTCTTGTAAACACATTAGGTTAAAAGCCCAACCCTCCAATCACTTCTGACGAATCATTGCCCAAATAACACAATGCAAGAAAAGGATGCAGCTTCCACAGAAGGTTTTTCAGCACCTTTCTGAGCTATGTGTTCTACCTCTTGTCTGATTCCTGCCAGCTTCGTGACTAAGAAGAATGGCCAAACAAATCTCACACCCTTCACAGAAGTCTTAAGCAAACTTTTCTTGGCATGAAAAAACCTGACTGCATGGGAAGTGGTACTTTCCCCAGGTGCTCCTATGGCAAAACAACATGCCTGCCCACCACTGGGTTATTAATGCCTCATTCTCCTGATGTTCTGTGTTGGCAGCCATGACAGAAAGCCTTGAACTTGTTTATTCACACTTGTTTAATCCTGTCTCCACACAGCACATCACAGCCTGTGGGGCTTGGAAGATGGATGAGTGAAACCAAGGCCACAAGGGGTCAGGGTCAGGGTTGTTGCTGAATCTCAATAACTCCATCACTCACTGCAGCAGGCGCTGCAGAGGTCACCTCAACCAAGGAGTTTGGGATAGACAGTGGAAAAACAGCTGGCACAAGCATACACATATCCCTGCAGTTGATGCCAGACATGGAAACAAGTACAAATCCTTATTTTCACTGTGTGTTGAGCTGGTTTTAGTCTACTTGGTTATCAAAGGAAAAGAAAAAGAAATTTTTTTACAAATATCTGGTAGGTACCAAGCAGCAGCATGAAGGCAGAAAACAGAGCCACTAAAAATCAGAAAATAAATATGCCAGTTTAATATTCCTCCTGTAACCATTGGCTAAGACAAAAGAGCAAGAACAGCACACGATGTTGCAGATTGGCTCTAGTACACAGTGACAGTGGAGGGCAATGCATTTCATCCCACTTGTATTGTGCACTCTGTGTCCCTGACAAAGATGCTTCTTTGAAGCACAGACAGCACAGATGACACAAACTCCTACACTCTCCCTTACTTTAAGAATTTTAATGTGCATCAATGATAAATCCTAAATTTAAAAGCTTTATGTTTAGCATATATATGTTTCATATACATATTTCATGCATATATATACATACATGTATTTTATATATATAAAATTATGTACATAAAACATATGATGGTTAAATAGCTGTATACTGCTCAGGTCCTACACAACATTGCCAATACTTCACTATAATTTGAGAGTTTGTATTCCCAAACCTTTAACAAATAATTATGTAAATAATAAGTATATTGCACACTGTATCCTGTTTGTTCATCTGTTCTGTATGACACTGGCAGAACTTGATCACATGCTGATACAAAACTGTTCTTTTCTTATAGCTCTTAACTTGTGCTTTCTACATCCACCTCATAAAAAAACCTTTCTGCAAAAGTGAAATTGTTTCCAAGAGAGATGGAAATTGTTATTATTATTAGCTATCTTTAAGCACATGTGCAGGAGTGGAATCAAAAGCATAAATTTGATACAACCAAGCTCTCATTTGTACAGAATGCAGGTGTATAATGAGAAAAGTGACACATAAACTTAGATCTGCACATATGCACTGTGTATTTATGATAGCCAGTCAAAATATTTTGATGAATAGGAAAAGTAGCAGGTGAATTATACAAAGAATAGTCAAAGACAAGCCTTTATTCTAGCAGGAGAAAACAATTCCTTACAACCAGACCAGGCTATTTTAGAAAAAAAATCCAGATTAAAAAAAAAAAACCAAAACAAACAACCAACCAAAACACAAAACAGGGCTTGGTCCAAACTCCCCACTTTCAATTTCATAATAAATGTAAAAAAGCACAGCCTTCAGTCCAGGTATCATTTAGACTAATGACACTAGTAAGGAAAGAAGCAATTCTACAGCAAATTGCAGATTCAATTTTTATGCTTTTTTTGTTGCATGGGTAGTAGGGAGAAGTGGAATGACAGTGATTTGAGTTTGGATTCTTTTTTTCAGATGGTTGGTTTTTGACACATTTTTGTAAGACATCAGTTTCTTAAGGACAATTGAAACCTTTTTGTTTGGATTGCTCCAACTTCTTTCCCCATGGCCCATTTTCTGTAAAGTTTATTTATATTAAGTACTCCCAAGGGAAAGGGTGGGGGCAAGGGTGTGGTATTTCCATAATTTTCAATAGGACTGATACAGTCAAAGTTTATACAAACCATATAAAAATCCCTAAAGTCCAAAATTTGCAGTAACTAATACATTCAGAATCAGATGCTGCTCAAATGGGAACATAACCATAATAAAAGCATGAAAAAAGTCACCTGTATTTTTAGAGTGGGCAGAAGGTAGCAAATAAAATGAAGAATATCCCTTGTATTTTTAAGATATATCATACTGCCAATCAAAATCTTTGGCTTCTACCTGTGGTTCTGCAAGTCAACACGATACATGGCTTTGAACAGATGGCTCTGAACCCCAAAGAAAACATGACAGTATTGCCATCACTGATTTTCAGACATGCATTTGTAGGAGAGGAATTTACAGGTCTGAAGCAGGTAATTAAGTTGCTTCTACAATACAATAAGAATTGTATTTATGCTAAGGGAGTGAATAGAGGCTCTAACCTTTAGCTATATCTTTAGCATCCAGAGTGGCTTAAATCACTTTTCCCAGATGAGTCCAGACTGCAGGCTACTTAACTCCTCCTCCAGCAATCTGAATGAGCATTTAATCAACCCAAGAATTAGACTGCTTGAGGAAAATGTGGCTTCTAGTTGCTGATTCTAAGTTTGAAACATAAAAGAAATGCATAAAAATGAGAAGACAGAGTTAGAAACCATGTAGGTGGAACACAAAGGCAAACACATTCCAAAAACTATTTCAAGTGTTTTTTTTCCCATTTAGTCTTCAGTAACCAAGATGCTTTGCTAAAAGAAAATGCCATCCTGACATACCTTGAAAAGGGTTAACTTTCCAGTTTGTGTCAATGACTTAAATTTATACCCAGGTTGTGCTCTTCTGTGGGCTGTGTGATCAATTTAAAAATATTCTAAATATTCTATAGTTGAAGAGGAAAACAAGGTAGAGAAGAAGAAAGAAAAATTAATTTCATGCAGACATCTCTTCCACAAAGACAATCCTTCAGTAAAGATAGCAAAAATCTCAATGGCTAAGGTGACTGTGTTTCACCCAGATGCTTTCAACTACTCCAGGTTTCCCACTACCTGTGTCTTTTGGATTCTAACCCAGATAAACCATTGTACTTGTCCGGAATCCATGAGGGAATGAGCCACCAAAGAGCTTAAATTTCAAACACATGAGCTTAAACATCTTATCTGCTCTCTAAATCAGTGGTTTTTACTATCCAAGACAGACCACTGCACTAGATGGACCAACTGGTGAGACCCAGAGGGTCATTATGCCACTGCTTCCCATGTAACGTAAAACACGTGATATATAACTACCTCAGCAGTGCTGCTCTGGAGAAAACACAGGAATTCTTACATTCTAAACATACCTAAAGTTCCATTTAGCATTCATCACTGCTAAAATATAGAATGATCACACTATTATCTGTCAGTTTCATGGGATTATAACAGCCAGTACATGGGGAATATTTGTATATATTATGACCTGAAAAATAATTCCAAGATTAGCCATTGTCATTTCTTTGGCAAGATTGCTTCTCAATTTATTCCCTTTAAAATGGGAATATTTTTCCTCAGGTTCTCATGTATGGATTGGTGTTTTGAGATTACAACAGAAAGAAATTATTTCCTTCCCATAAGCAATGTTTATATGGCTCAGCCTTGCTGGGCTGGTAATCTCTTCATGGGCTGACAGAAACTTGTTTCCTTCTCATTTATTTCATCAAATGATTTTGCATACAAAATGAGCAACAGGCAGGTTTGAGTCCAATTAGTAGAAAAAAGGTCCTCCAGCAAGATGCAGGTGGTTTAAGAAACTGCCAATTTTGAACACCAAGGCCAACATCTACTTTGGCATACAAGATTAGGCAATGAACCCAGCAGGACCCAACAGGAGGATCATTAGACAAGAAGAATGGGATGACACTGAAAATTAGTATAGGAGACACTAATTGAAGTGGAATAATAGAAAGTGCAAGGCCATATTCTTTCAAACCCATCACAGGCGAGTTTATTGCAAAGTAGAATTCATCTGTTACAAATTACAGAGAAAGAGAAAGATCCATTTCTGATTAGTATAGAATGACTATGAGTTACCAAATGCTTATAAAGAGTTAAACATGATCACAGGACTGATAGATGAGGGAACAGTGAAGAGAGTTATTAATATTAGTTCATAATGAACAGCATGCAAGTCTTGAAATATTACATGCAATCTACCCACTCATGTCTCAGAAAACATATGCAGACTAGGACAGGTGATGAATCTACTAGCATCAAGCAAATATTTTCCAAGAGAATACATGAGCTTTCCTTGTTTAACTCGGCAATAGCAGAGATGAGAAGTGACACCACAGTGGTCTGTAAACACAAAGGAAACAACTACAGAAAAACCAGATCACAGAATCATAGAATAGTTTGAGTAGAGATGAACCTTACAAATGTCATCTAGTCCAACCTCCCTACAATGAGCAGGGACATCTTCAACTACACCAGTTTGCCCAGAGCTTCATCCAGCCTGGCCTTGAATGGATGGGGCAGCCATCACCCCTCTGAGCAGCCTGTTCCAGTGTTTTACCACCTCCTCAGTAAAAACCTTCTTCCTTATATCTACTCTTGCTCAACCCTCCTGTAGTTTAAAACCATTACCCCTTGTCCTGTTACAATAGGCCCTGCTAAAATGTCTTTCCCCATCTTGCTTTTAAGTCCCTTTCAAGCACTGAAAGGCTGCTATAAGATCTCCCCAAAGCCTTCTCTTGCCCAGGATGAACAATGCTAATTTTCCTCAGCCTTTTCTCATAGGAGAGGTGCTCCAAAACCACAAGAACTGGCATAAACCAAGCAGGTTTATGTTTACACTGCAAACATGAAAATTATTTTTCTCACCATTAGAATATCTAAGTTCTAAAACAGGCTTTCAACAGAAATGGAAAGGAGTGAGCTTGAGGATGAAGGGAAAGGCAATCAAACTGCTTTTCAGAGTGCAGTCTGAAATGTTTCTGATTTGAATTCCAAAGTACAGCTGTGTAGAATACAGGAACTCAGATCCAGGACTCCCAGTTCTTTCCAACTCTACATCTCTTTGCACAGTGGCAAACAGATCTATGAGACAGCAGAAAGTGACTTTGTACGCCTCCCTTCTCTATCACAATGAAGCCATTTCCCAAGCATCAGTACACATTCACATCACTGCCACTAGAAAAATTCAAGCAAGAGGAGTGGAAAAAAACCACCACTTCATTTCCCACATAAATTCACATATTAAAAACTTTCCCAAAGCACAACATCTATGGGAACATTTGAAGTATCGGTGATACTTCAAGATAAAATTTTAGTCCTTTAAGAGCAGGAGCAAGGCAAGTACATGTCTGAACAAAGACAGGAAAAAAAATATGGAAGAAGGTTAAGGGTTTGGAGTTTTCAAACAAATAGATTTTTATTCTGATAATCACTCTATATCAATATATATAGAGAGATGAATATATGGAAAACATCCACCAATCTCATCTTGATAATTACTGTTAATTACCATAGTAATGAACCTTGTTAAAACTGAGATCATGAAAAATTTGCAAAGGCATAGTCTGAGTATTGCTTAAAATGAATACTTTTTTAAGCCTGACACTGCAGAATAATGCAACATGAATGAAGCATATGCCAATAGCTAATATTTCAATTAACAGTCAAATAGTGCTTATAGGCTCCTGAGCAAAGGAACCAGAGATGTTAAAATGCAGTGTTATCTTGTTCTCCTTCATTTCCCACATGAACTGAAAATCAGAGAAATGTCAACCAGAAAAAAAAAATTAAAAAATCAGTACATGATGATGTGCCCACTAACAGATCAGTCAGGAGCTGATTCCTTTCAAGGTTTCTGTGAAGTCATCAGATGTTCCTTAGCTGACATTTTATCAGGTAGAGCATTCAGAGTGATGTAAACAGCACATTTGATTTACAGAAAAAAAAAAAAAAAGGGGGGGGGATGAAAGACGCCAATGAAAACAGGCAAGGAAATGTGCAAGAAATTACCAGAAGCAGAATCACATCAACTGCAAATACCACCGAAAAATGTAACCAGAAGTTCTCTTTAAAGTGGGGAAAAACCCAGGGTAGCTCCTGTGCAGAAGAATTCAAGGGGTAAATAAAATTTTCTACACAAAGCTTCTCTAATAATTTCTGGCTGTAAGAACTATTTCTACTGCAGGAATGCTGGACTGTGTGAACACACAATGCATGAGAGGACATTGCAGAGACTTATTAATCTGTTTTCAAATATTAATTCACATAGTGGAAACACCTTCCAGCTGCTAAGGAAATTTTTCACTAGGCATGCAAAACCAACTGAGTTTAAGCACTCACAGCAAACACTCTTCTGGCACCTGAGCCTGCCTGTTCTGTGTTATCATGTGTATCTATCTTTCTTTAGCATTCACTGTGCTGTGAATGTCTACCAAAAAAAAAAAAAAAAAAAAATTATTCTAAGAGGACCACAGTGTGAAAAGAGCATGAAAAAGGAGAACAAGAACAAAGTCTGGAGAAACCTACAGGTATTGCACAGCTTGATATTATGACTGATACAATTTAAAATATCTTTGGATTTACTTGAAATGTAAGGAGTCTTTAGCTCTTTTAGCCTTGGAAACATTTAAGTCTGCATGTCCAGGTGGAGTTCAAAGAGTAAGAAACGAAGATGTAACAATGTGACCACTTGTCTAAATCCTAGTGGATGATGGTGGGAAGTACTGAGTATCCCCACGTGGAAGGCATCAATACTGAAGCACAAACTTAAACAGTTTGTGGGAAATGTGCTAGCAACAGAAGATACAATTTAGGTTATCCTGAGGAAAAGCACCTCTCTCATAAAAATTCTAGTTCATTCTGGCTACTAAAAATGGCACAAAAATCATACCCTCTCAAATATGTGGGTTTCTTGTCTCAGGTGAATGCAGAAGAAATAAAAACACTAAACTAAATGCTAAATTAATAAAGCAAATAACCATTCATTTTTTGGCTCAAAATGAAACTTTGAAACGAGCTATCAATTCAGGTCTTGATTTTTCTGATGTGTCTTAACTCATTTGTATTTAGTAATCTCTTTAATTTCTAGTAGTGATTAAGAATTAAAGCCCTACACAGAAAAGGCATTTTATATAATATTTTCAAACAATGGTGTTCCCACTGGCTTTGTCCTAATGCACCAAAAAGTCCACAGAAATTGCTTATTGCAAGCTTCAAAAGTACAAAGGAGGTTTAAGGTATTCCCACCATCTAGTGAAATCTGCCTTTTCCCATATTGTCTAATCAGATACAGTTTTATTTGTTCTCTTCTACAAGGGGAATTTTATGTTCATTAAGCATGCTGTGATAATAGCCGTGATTTGTTAAATTTCTTCTTAGAGAAAAAAACATGATGAAAAAAAGCATGATGTTCTCCAGTATCCTGATTTGCTCATAGACCAGACGACAGGCTCCAGCGTTTCAATTTCTACAATAATTACCTCTGTCTTGATAAGAGTAAAAGAGTGCCAGCTCAGACAGGAAGCCTTTTACACTCTGTTTAGAGGATGAGAGTGAGAGAGATATGAGTAAAGGAACAGGACAAGCTCTCCACATGTGAAAGCAAACTCAAAGCAAATCAGACTTTGAAATTACCAGTAACAAAATTAATACTGATGTTACTATCATATATTAAACAGAAACTAGATGGAAAAAACATCCACCCAGTTTACAGCCACATACACTGTGCTCTTCATTCACTCTTAGCATCTCAAATGAAATTATTAACTCCATTATTATGAACATATAGCAGCCTTTTGCACATGCTCCAGCAAATAGCCATTAACATTACGATGCAGAGGTGATTGCAGAGCATATATTTTATATCTCTCAGCCTTTATTTATTGAGCATATAAATATATCTGGTTTGTTTGTAAAATTACTGTCTCCCATGTTTAAGATCTGACTTCGGCTTGCTTTGCAGAACACCTATGATTTCACACTAAACCCAGTGTACTACTTTAACCTCTCCTGTTACAGATAAAAACATAATTCAGTTTTGGATCTAACATAAACAGGATCATTATGTTTAGAGAGTGTTCCAAAGCCTGCTATCCAAGCAATCTGTGGCATATAAATAATGCAAGACCTCTTCTTTCTCCAAATGACTTCAGTTCAAGCACAGACTCAGAAAGATGGAAGCCCAAATTTATACTGCCATTACAAAATTCAATCTATTTCTGGTTCTCCAATTGAATTATGACTCAGAGGCTTCCACTGTTTTCTGCACCAACCCACATGCTCCCAGTCTTTGCCATCCATGCAGAAATGAATCCTATTTGTCAATATTCCTGAGCTTTATTATTATTATATTAAAATAGCAGCAAATCCCAGCTAATCTGAAAAGCTTCATGTTTTCTTTTAAAAGAAAGTAAAGTAGAAAATGGGTCTTATTTCCCCTCTCCCCCTGACCTCTGAACCACAACCTCCTTGCCACTAAAGCGTTCAACACCTCATTTAATCTCTCCTCGCCGCATTGGCACAGCACTGCAAAAGGAAAAGGGAAAAAATAATCTGGGGACTTCATCAATTTTTCATGAATTTTCATTTAGGCCAAAGCCCCCTGTAACAGTGGTCGATAGATCAAGCTGCTGTCACATATTTAACACCTGGGGCTGCAGCTGCTCTCCCTGGGGGCTGCCACTGACTCCGGCTGGATCGGAGGCAGCCCAGCCAGCGCAGGGACCTTCCCGCTCCTTGTCCTGCTCACATGTGGCGTCCCGGAGCTCCCAGCTGAAACCCTAGCTACAGTCGCTGCTGCAAATGGGTTTCCTGATATTCCCAATGGAAAACTCCACCACGTAGGATCGATCGCCTCAATTGGCGCATTGTGGAAGAAATGTACTTTTATTTTAGAACTTCTGGCATTCAAATATGAAAGTAGTTTGGTGAAAGACCAAACTATTTCAAGCCTACTCCCCTTTTCTAAATTCTCCCAAGAAAAATCTGAATATCAACAAATGTCTCATAACACCAACCCTTGATCAGTTTCAGTTAAAAAATTCTAATGGACAAAATCAAAAGAAGTAAGTTTTACTCTTTTGAATACAATTCTTGGTAGAGGTTTTAAGACTAGAGCATCTGTTTTTAATGATTTTACCATAAAATAAAAATACTATATGATAATTTGCCACATACACATTGGAAAACTGGTAGCATTAACATTTTTTCCTTCTGAGGAAGCCCCTACTCAAAATCTGCATGAAGCACACCATGAATTAATGTAATAAAATAATTAAATAGGATAAGTCCTATCAATCCTAAGGCGTACCTTCAAATAATGAGTTTTTCTTCAAAATACCAACTATTTCTTCTTAAATGTCTTTTGGGAAAAGATAGTCTAAATTGAAGGTAAAAATATTCTGAAAGCATATTCAGTATATTAATGATGGGGTTTTTTAAAATAATTTTCCAAATCACAGTTCTTCACAGTTTTACTAGCATGGACAAATTTTTCTAAGGACATATATATTTTATGTGCCTTGAAGGGGCTGGTACCTAATTTCATCATATTTGGGAAAGGTGTTAACTATCACTCAACCAAAAAGAGCTTAAGGACATCAGGAACTTGAAAAAACTCACTCCAAGAAAACCAAGGGGCAAAAAGACTGAGTTCAAGATGGCCCACACCATGGTTTGAATCACTCTGTCTCCCAGCTGAATTTCACTTCTGTCTTTACACATAACCATGGATACATCAGAAGACTTTCAATCCCACTGTTTTTGTGGCAGGTACCCATGGAATGGGTTTAAAAAAAAAAAAGGAAAAAAGAAAAAAAAAAGGAAATAGAAGAAAAATAATCCCAATTAACACTGTTTATCATATTAATGCATAAGCACGAAATACAAACCCAATAAATACTTCTTCATAAATCATTCAAAAGTTGCAAGAGCACATTATCAGCAACTGCCAATTTAATAAGCAAAGTAAAACAATTACAGATACTTACTCTAAAACAGCACACTCAAGCATTTTAAACCTGTGAAAACCAGCAGTTTGTCTCTAATGGCACAATTTGAGTCCACCTACAGTCAGATAATAATCAGAACCCTGTTGTCAGCGAAGGAAACCATCCTTTTTTCCTGGTGATGAAAACAGCTTGGCTCAGTGTGGAAAGAGGAGTTTTCAACACCATGACAGAGAGCACGAGTCAGACCAGATGATATGTGGCCAGCCCAGCTCCCATGGACAGGGCTGCTGCATCCAGGCAACTCAAGTTTTCCAGCAGGAGTTGAGAACAGGTGAATGAGGACTCACTGCTGACAACAGCCTGTCACCAGCAACTCATTTCCTGAGCATGCAAATAGGCTGCTACAGACCTGCCCATCTTCTTCAGCCCAGAAATGCTGACATTAGGAAAAAAAAAAAAAAAAAAGAGTCTAAAAATAACTGTTCCCAAAAGGTCACTTGAAGGCCTGATTTAGAACTAAAGCTTACCTCAAAACCAAGCAAAAACTGTTTGCTATAATCTGCCAAAGGATGTCTTTGATTCACACCAAGCACTGCTACGTACTTTTAAAAGTCACAGCAGAATCTCTAAAATTAAGTAAACAATCAATGTGCATATTATTGACATTTTTCTTCTTTGATGAAGACCTTTCTGTAATCACAGCCATGGTACTGCTCAAGGAGAGATAAAAGTACTGTCAAAGTGAAATAGGAGAGCCTGCTTTAGGCTGCTAAAGCCTTTAATTGGGGGATTCAGGCAGTTAAATTTCAAAGCTAAGAAAAGAGTAAAAGCACAATGTTATCACAAAAACTTCGGCCATGGTTTCAGATATCAGGTGTCACATTCACATTGATCCTGCCCCAAACTACCTGACAAAGGAGCACAACTTTATTATTTTTAAAGTTTTCTACTATCTCCCATACGATTCATGCCTGACCCGCCACCAGCTGCAGTTGTTAAATAAACTCCAGAGACCAGAAATGTAACCAGAGTCTCTCAGCAGTCAATGAAGTAGACATCAGTGGAAAACTGATAAGATATAGAGCACATTTAAATTTAAAAAAAAAAAAAAAAAAGGCACTTCAATTTGATGACAACTGGAACAATCCTTTGAACTTCAACAGGAGATCCTGAATCTCAAAAAAGATTATAATAAAGATTTCAAGTATTTATGCCTCTCTTAGGATTTCTCAACAGACAGTTGAAACACTTGTAACAAAGACACAAAGGATCCAGTAAATTTATTTAGTCATACTCACCCAGATTTCAGCCTTCCTTAAACTGGTTTCTCCTCAGCTCCCAAATACCTACCAAAACTGAGTAACTTTCTGTGATGCATTTACTGGCACATTTACTTGGGCTTTGATAGTGGGTCAAAACTGTTTTAATTTTTGACAGGATTTTGAATGTAGGTTACAAAATGTGAAATGTAGTGAACAAGTCTGTTCTACTTGGCTTATTCCACCATTAAAATGTTTAAAAAAAAAATGGCATTTCCTGCAATTTCTGAGAAAACAGAAGTCTCAAAAATCACAGCACATTAGCTATAAACTTCTGAACACTGAATTAAGAATAATTATTTCTCTTCTGTGCTTCCCCACTTTAAACATACCATCTACTGTGGACTTAAATCTATTCTTTATCAACTAAACAATACAAGTTTGTTCCAAAGCCCTACTCAAGCACATTTTAGTGAAACTACTGTCAGATGAAGGGCCTGTGGGTGAAAAACTCAAGCCCAGCAAGAACAGACCATTCATAAATCTATTAAAATACAATTTTATGTTTAGATGCAAATTCTGAATAAAAAGATCAGTGTTGATTCAACCCATATAATTAAGCAGCAAAAAAACATGTGCAACTGATTGTATTTTATGTCTGATGAGCTTGTTTGCTGTGTGAATATAATGAATGTATCTGCTAACTCTACTGGAAGCAGACTACTCATGCCAGGTGGGCTCTGAAAGAGCCCTGTGACTTCTCTGTCAAGACAAAGAGAATCGATAAAGAGCAAGACTGCTCTGGATGATATGAGAAATGGCCAACAATTTCACTTGCCATTCACATAATGAATGAGGCCTGGGTCAAGTTTATGATAGAGGAGCATATACTGAGGTTTCCAGCAGTACAGAATATGAGTCACCAAGATGCTGTCTGCTTCTGTTGAGGTAACAAATGATGAGATAAAGAGAAACAGACAGAGCACCTTAGATTAAATGACAGGTATTTTTCCACATTAGTTCCAGTATAACCAACTCTAGACATAATTTAAAAATTAGATTATTCTTCAGAGGAAGATTATCCTTTGTCCATGTTTGTGCCAATCATGATTATACACCAGCTAGAACCACATTTCAGTATAAATCACCTTTTCCATACAGTCACTGCTACTGAACAGGCACATGTGAAAATGCCTTGACTAAGAGCAACAGCTAATGACCAAATGCTGTACTTATCACAATATGTTATCTCCTGGATGCTGGCCATGTGCAAGTGTTGGGTGACAGCATGAAAGCCACCATAAAGTTTCACAGAATACTAAACAAATAAAACTACTCACATGCCACTTCCAGAGACGCATTGCGACTCACAGCCTCTCCAAGGTAGTTCCTTGCTACGCAAACGTAGCTTCCCTCGTCGGGTTTACTCCTGCGCCCGTGCACGATGCGTAAGAAAAACAGAGATCCGCTGGGCAGCAGCATCCGGTGGGAGCGCGGATCATCCTTGTCCGTTTCCACCCGCTCTCCATCCTTGTACCACTCGATGGTGGGAGTCGGCCGTCCTTCAGCTTTGCAGTTCAGAGTGGTTGGCTCTCCTTTGGACACTATCACATCTGAAGGGTGCTCAACAATCCGCGGTGGAAAGTCCTCTTGGCGGAGACGGGATCCTAAAGAGGGACAGAGGGAATGAAGAGCAATTTATTTGTGCTTTAGGCTTTACAAAGAGTTCTCTCAAGTTACCTTTTTAATGTCACAAAAACTAAAAAAAATAAGAAAAAAGGAAAACCTGCACATATCTGAAATTGCTGTGTCTGATATTGGAGACTGTATCGGACACTCCCTATCTGAAAACCTGAGATGGAGTACAGATACAATCCTCTACAGCATTATCAAATCCATACCAGCTGCACACTGCGCTTAGAGGAGGATGCCTTGCACGTGCACATATGACAATCTATTTTTTTTTCTGATAAGCTTCCTATTTACATTTACTTCTAGATAACTGTGTGCTTCCAGATACCTCTCAGAGCTACTGCTTTCTTATCCTTTCATCTGCCCGATTCAATAGGAGGACATCCAAAACCACTGTATCTTACCACCCCCATCAGTAAGCAGTCCTTTGAAGTTTTATATGTATGCTTGCTATCCCTTTTCCACAAACAGGCCAGGTATGGAGATGGAAGAGGAAAAAAAGGAAAATTTCAAATGTGAGCTCACTTTAGAAATTTTCAGTTTCAGGATTGCATGTTTACACACACACACACACACAAAAACAATATAGGCCAAGAATCATAGAAGGGCTGGGGTTGGAAGGAAGCTTAAAGATCATCTCATTTCAATCCACTACCATGGGCAGGGACACCTTCCACTAGATCAGTTTGCACAGAGCCCAGTCTAACCTTGCCTGGAACACTTCATTCAGCATTAATGTTACAGGTACTCTCCACTCCTGCGTATCTAATTAGACTACGTGAGCCTGGCAAAATATTTTTGCAATAGTTACAGCAGTTTGTGCCTCTTTATTGGGCTTCAAAAATAGTCTTTTCTAGCAGGGATCCTGAAAATCCTCTGAGCAGAGCTGCCACACTGCTACAATTGGTCTGTTCTTCTTAAATACAAGGTAAACCAGCTTCTGCAGGTTACTGAAACATTTGTCTCAATTTTCTGATCAGCAGTTTTGCTGAGTCGCAGAAAAGCAATTTAACATCAATGTCTTAATTATATTTTAGGCCCTACATACTTTAAAATATTTTCAATGCCTCATTTACTACAAAAGTTATGAGGAAAGGCATAAGGATCCATTCAACAGAGTGAATCCACCTTTGGACTTCTGTTTTACTAACACTCAGGTCATTAAGCTAAGGCTTGCCATAGTAGTTAAGTGTTACATTGCTGTTGCACAAATTGGCTCTTTCAGTGGCTTCCAGATTCTATTACCAGAACAACAAAGAAATCCATAATCTGCAATGCCTGTGCATGAAAAAAAACCATAATCTATAGCTAAGCACAGATGAACTTATGGGACATCTGGAAAAGATATATTTTATTCCCCCTTCTATTGACAAAAAAAAAATCTAATAGGACAATCTGCAGATAAAAAATAACCCTAGCCCATAACCCCGTACACAACATTGAAAAATACTAAAATCACAATTAAAATAAAACATAAACATCTAACAGCACATGGGACTAAAAAGCCAACTTCATACACTGATTAGAAACATTCCTAACACTCCAGACATAAATTTATCAACCTAATTCATTGTTTATTCTCAAAAAGCAAACAAAATCTCAGTAGTTAGGAAATTTCTATTAACAGTATCAGGAAGTAAAGGAAAGCGAGATATTTCTGAGGTATGAGAGGGACCTAAGTCAGAGAACAGATACAACTGAGTTTTCATAAATAGTAACAGAGGGTAACAAAATTAGTAGCAAGAAATGCAAAATGCTAATCCAAAGTGTTAGTTTTCTCAAACACGAAGGTTTGTTGATCATATTCAAAACTCCTAGAAGCACATTCTGCACAGACTTAAAGGCCATATTCATACTTTTGCAAAGGGCTTTCTCCCATTAAAAGTTTCACATTTCTGTGATACCTGGGTTTACCTTCAGCTATCCAGGGCTGCAAGGAATTCCCCTTATCATGCACTTAGAGCATGGGGAAGCAAAACACATCAAGGTCAATCACAGAGCACAGCAAACTCCCTCCTTCCAAAGTGAACTGAGCACCAACAGGTATTCCCAAAGGTTATATTGATTTAGAAATAGCAAGGGAAACAAAAAACTTGGCTCCATTGCCTATCTCTAGACACTATCTGCACATCAGAACGTGACAGCCCCAAGTGGTGCTTATTCTAGTTTTGATTCTTTCACTGTGGATTCCCCTAATACCCTTACCACTACAACCTCATTTGGAAGGAACAGAAATTCTATTAACTCCATGAGCTGTCTGGGCAGAAGATATTTTTCCAGCAGTGCAAGATGCAGCCATGACCTTGAGCAGGCAGCTGTGCTGTATCTTGGCCTACCCATACAGCTTCCTTCTCCATTCTTCCCTCCAGCATTCCCATCTTGTGCATGCTTAGAGCATGCAAGTAACCCCTGAGTTTAAGAGTCCTTAAGTCTTTACTGTGACAGACTGCAATGACTTCACATGAGCGATTACATGCTGGTGAGCAAAACCAAAATTCCTACAATATTAATATTATTGGAGTGAGTCCAGAGGAGGCTTCCAGTGCCTCATCACCCTCATAGCAAAGATTTTCTTCCTCATACTTAATGTAAAGCTATTCCCAGTTTAAATCATACCCCCTCGTCCTGTCACTCCAGGCCTTGTAAATAGTCCCTCTCCATCTTTCCTGTAGGCTCCCTTAAGCTACTGGAAGACCACAATTAGGTCACCCCAAAGCCTTCCCTTTTCCAGGCTGAACAATCCCAGTTCTCCCAGCCTTTCCTCCCAGCAGAGCTGCTCCATCCCTCTGATCACCTGGGTTCCTCCTCTGGCCTGGCTGCAGCAGCTCCCTGTCCTTGCTGTGCTGGGAGCCCAGAGCTGATGCAGCACTGCAGGTGGGGTCTCAGCAGAGCAGGGCAGAGGGGCAGAATCTCCTCCCTGCCCTGCTGCCCACGGGGCTTTGGCTGCAGCCCAGCACATGGCTGGCTTTCCAGGCTGCCAGCGCTCATTGCCAGCTCATGTCCATCTTAATGCTGTTCTATGGCATGTTTATGTGTGACTAAATTAATCTTCGCTTTAAATTGAGCATCAACTTATCAACTTGCATTGTCTAAGACACTGCAATACAATGTTTTGTCACTAACAAACACAGCTTTCATTTTCAGATACCAGAGCCTGCTAACTACGGATAATTGCTGACCTGAAAAGTGCTGACTGATGGGAAACACTGTAGTTTTCATAATTATAATTGGTGATGCTATAGATTTGTGATAAACCATCACTTCACAGGTAGTGAACACTTGCATTCATATTATCTTTCTGTGAATCATTTCTGCAGCAGTCATTGCTAACATCCTTTGAGGTCAGGACAAAGAATAGGAGAAGCTCAGCCTCAACTGAGCAAGAGGAAACTGCTGGGTGACACATTTTGTCATAAAATAGCAAGATAAGGCTCCAGTTTTATGTCCATGTGCAGCACAGGTATTGAAATATATTCACCAGCTGTCTTACACTCTCCTTCCTGTCTTATGAATTTGCATACTTGCATATTCCTAACCAAACTAGGGAAAGAAAGTAAGAAAAGTGAGGAACATTGACAAAAGCAGAAAAAAAAAAAAGTAGGCTGCATATTGTACTTTAGGAGTCAACAGACTGCTTGCTCTTCCACTCCCCTACTGTAAGTTGCTGTGTTGGACAAGACACTCCTTGAGAATGACCTCCAAGACCTTTGAAAAGTATAAAAGACAACGATCACTCATTCATTTTGACCAGTTCAACATCAGGGGGCCAACTAAGTCCGGCTGCCTGCCACGACTACCAAGGATCCTCACCAACTCGCTGTTTTACACTCAGACTTCCTCACAAGTTTCCTCAGAGATCCAATGTACCATACAGTTACAACTACATTATTAACATATAAACAGAATGCCTATTGTTTTCAGTTTAGCCTGCTGATCCTATAGTCAAATAACCCTAAATAAATTAACTGGATTCAAGAACTTTTATTAATAAAAGAAACAGATTTGCTGTAGAGACACAGAAGCAAGCACGGAAGGAGGCTAAAATGAAGAGTGAATATTCTATATTTTTTCATTATGTTTCCATAGAGTCACTATGCAAGCCCTGTCCTAAGGGGAATCACAGAAAGGTCTGGATTGGAAAGGTCCCTAAAGATCATCTAATCCCAACCCCTCTACCATGGGCAGGAACCTCTTCCACTAGACCAGGTTGCTCAGAGCGCCATCCAACCTTCCAGGGATGGGGCATCCACACCAACCCTGAGCAACCTGTTCCAGTGTCTCACCCCCCTCACAATAAAGAATTTCTTCCCACTATCTGATATAATCCTACTCTCTGTCAGTTTGAAGCCATTCCCCTTGTTCTGTCACTCTGTGCTCTTGTAAAAAGCCTCCCTTCATCTTTCTTGCAGGCTCCCTCCAGGTGGAAAGGCCTGGAACGCTTCAGTTAGGTCATGTGCTCTGTGTGTAACATACACAGATCATCACAGAAAAAGGCATTTGGCAATTCATTTTCTAGTTCTCCTAGTCCACTGTCTTTCAAACTTCTAGGAAAACACTTTCATTTATTGCACCTCACTTTCCTCCAGTTCCAATTTACTTCACGTAAAGGCCAAACATTGATTTAATCTATTAAGCCTACTCTAAACAAGCAGCTACCATACTGATGGTCTCTCATACCAACTGTATGAGCAACAATACAGACTAAATTCAGAGACATTAGACTTATTTCTCAAATCAACAAAACGTTCATGGCTACTGGGACAGTAACCACTGAGCAATTTTAAATAAAAAGTAATATTGCATCAGTTCACATGTTAACACTCTGAGATGGTATTTCATAATTCTGAACTGCCTTCAAGAACCTCCTCAAAATTCCCTCTTCTCCTCTGACTTTATCAGCACCTGTGATCGCTTATTACCGTCTGACATCCCATTTATTTGCATCTCTAATTCTTTTCCAGCTTTTGCCTACCTGATTTCCTCTATACAGAAAATCTCTCCCTCAGCTGACCTCCAAGACTACTACTCCTTTTATATCCTTTCAAGGCTCTCATTTTGATTCCTTTAACATTCCAAACACGTAGCTTTAATATACTTGGATGAAAACAGAAAGCTGGGACTGGATTTTCAATAACAGGACCAACAGTCATTTAACACTATGGATACCAGAGATCATCCCTACTACAGAGCTGCCACCTATTCTTCTATCTCACCTGTTTTTCTCATACTATTGCTGTGAAAGGGATCCTTAAAAGGGATACAGTGTTTCACATCATATCATATATTTGAAATATTTCCAGTCCAAGAGTTCTGATAGGTCACACTGAACAGGTGTATTGTATATTCAGTTCAGAAAGTATTGTCAACAAGAGCAACAGAAGTTGTTATAACAACGGAACTTGAAAGACAAATTCATAATATAGCACAGAATCACAAAATCATTTAGGATGGAAAAGACCTCCAAGATAACAAAGTCCAACCTTTTACCAGTCACCACCCTGTCAACTACATCATGGCACTGAGTGCCACATACAGTCATTCCTTGAACATCTCTAGGGATGGTGACTCCACCACCTCCCTGTCCAACCCATTCCAACGTTGAACAATAGTTCCTGTAAAGAAATATCTCCTCATGTCCAGCCTGAACCTCCCCTGGCACAGCTTAAGGCTATTCTGGTTGTCTGGAGGAAGAGAGCAAACCCCACGTGGTTACACCCTCCCTTCAGGGAGTTGTAAGAATTGTAAGGCCACTCCTGAGCATCCTTTTCTCTAGGCTGAACACCCTCAGCTGCTCCTCATATGAGTTATGACTTGTTTTGTGCTTCTGATAGCATTTTGAATGCATTCCCTCCAAGAGTTTGCCAACAACACATGTTCTCCCTGAGACAGTGCAAAAGGACTGTTTATCAAGAAGAGAAACAGCAGAACCGTGATAGGAAAAGAAAAAAATCTCCTACAACAGAAAGTTACAGATGCAGGAAGGAAAGGACCGGTGTATATTTTATTCTACATATAGGACAGCTCTAAAGATATATTTAAATGAGAAAGAACCTTTTATGCTGGCATCTTGGTTTATTTTCACTGCAAAAAATTGAAATTAAGGTTTTAAAATCCCAATTAAAAGGATAATGTGCTTTAATGACAGGATGGACAGCTACAGAAGTGTCTGCAGAATCTCTTTTGGCTACATCAGACCTGTCCCATGGCCAGGCTCCAGTTCTTTTTTGACTTCTGCAGACTCTTCAAAGACAATCCCTCAGCTGCTTAGTTAAATCTACTGAAGGGCAGTCACTGCTCATTTTCCCACTTCTTCACATGCCTCATTCCACGTGAGAAGTACTTTTCAGAAACACTTATTGTACACATTTGTTTGAGGTAATGAATAAGTCTGTTGCTTTCACCACCCTTTTAGGCACAGAATTGACTGAAGGCAAGCTGAGATCTCAAATAGAGATCCAGTCAGTCACATCTGAGTTAGAAAAAAAGATAATGTGCAAAAAGTCAAGATAATGAGAAAACTCAAATGGAATAGAGGCTGATGCACTGGCATCAGGCTGATTATCTGAGATACATTCCTCTAGGCAAAGTGGAAAGGCAAAGGCGACATTTTGAAAATTTATCCTTTACAATCTCTCCCCCTCCTCTGAGATTTAGCAGATGAGAAAAGACTCCAGTGATATGACTGTTTCCAAGGTAAGGCTTTTATTCAAAGCTGTGTCAGCTATGACAAGGTCCTCTGAAAGCTTTTCCGCGAGCAAAATTAATCCATTAAGCAACACATCCAACTTCCCCAGAACATGTGCCTGCAGATAAGTCACCTTTCCTATAGAGTGTGTCTGCCAAGAAGGTAGAGCAGGAAATGCTGACAAAAAAGATCAATAACTGTCATTAAAAACATTGACCAAATCTTATTGGAAGGTTGATTTCATTAAGTTTCTCTTGTATGAAACTGTGACTTTGCTAAGCAAGGTGTAATCAACTTTACTATTAAAGAAACACTGCAAACATAAAACTCCATTTCTTTTTTTGTAATGTAGACAATAATCCAGTGCCCCAGTTTAAGCAACCTATTCCTAGTATAAAATTATTTTTATTATAATTTTATACTAGGGGAAGCGTTCCAAAATTGACATAAAGGCTTAACGCAACTTTAATTCATTTTTCTTCAATTCTTTTCGCATACCAGCACTGAAGTGTCATATTTCACTTTTTTGCAGAGTCTTACCACACCTCAAAATTTATTTCCAGCACACTGCCTGGGATGGAACAGCATGTTAAGGATGCAGTCAAGAGAGGAGGAGTGAGCACAATAGCCCTGAAAACTGGAATATAGATTCACAGATGAATGATTAATCTTTTTTCCCCAGGTGAAAAGTGATGTTATAAATACAAGCCACTGCTTCAATGAGAAAGTTACATCGATTTGTTTATTGCAAAGCGGTATGGTTTAGAGTTCAAGTCAAGAAATAAAATATCTACCAGAGCTATGCTCCCTGAAAGAAGATAACAGACAATTATTTGCTTAATAACACACCAACACCCACACACAGATACAGGAAAAAAATACACAAAAACCCCAGCAAACCCAAACCACATTCACTTGTAGGTTCTTTCCCAAAAAAGCTCTGGCTTTTGAAACTAAAATAGCGTCTCCAATTCAAGTGTGGGTTTCATTAATGTCCACCAATTCTAAAGTTCCCTTGGGAGCCTTTCCAAATCACTGTGGAATTTAACAAAGCAAAGCATAAGTGTATGCCTGACTCTAACAAACATCTTTCAGCTCTTTTCCAGGTCAAGAATGGAAGGTAAAAAAGCAGACATTGCTTATAGACAGTGCAATAATTTATTATACAAGGCTCATCTTATCATAGCACTGGGGAACTGGCAATGGCTCCCTATCAGTCAGGCAAAGGGAAGCTTTGCATCTTCCCTAATAACACTGGAAAAAACATTAGGTTAATTAGGAGCAAGTACATTTTGGTTTTGTATAGAAAGGTTGATAACTACAGGCTCTCAAAAGTTTAAAATTTTCTATTGATGGGTGATAATGGTCATCCAAAGCGTTGTTAAAAGATGCATTTAAAAGCTTTAAAAATGAGCAATCAGAAAAACATCAATTTTAACAGTGTTAAGCTAAAACAACAGATATAAAAAAGCTTTTAAATGACAACCTGGCCCAGATCCCTTCAAGAACCATGAGTCAAATAGTTCTCAGATTAGAAAAAAATTGCTACAATCTGTGAAATCAGACTACATTTGTAAACAAATTCATGCTTCTGAAGCAGTCTTAAAATAATATTTTGAGGAAGGGAGGGATTCCTGTTACAAGCACAGCAGGCCTTTTAGCTTCGGTGCTCTGAATTTTACCCTGCAGCCACTGTGTTCACTGCTGACAATGGCCACAAAGACTCCCTGGACCACAACAGCTATGAATGCCTAGGGAATTATAAGTACACAATATCAGTACTTGACTTCAAACTTGACCCAAACACCCTAAAGTAACCTTTTGTAAAGTTCTAAGTAACTATCAGCCACTAAAAATTAATTTTGCAGCAAAGCTCACAACAAAATTTTACTACAATACAGTAATATGACAAATACCAAAACTCATTGTAATATATTGGTTTAGAAATCTATGGATAACATCCTTGTGATTCGTCAACAACCTTTTCTTTGGAAGCTTCAACTAGTTTAGAAAATTTATTCCACATATCCATGGATGAAAATATGAATTAAGCTCTGTGAAAAAAGTTTCTAATTCTACTTTTTCTAACCCCATATTGAGTAAATACACCTTAATATGCTCAAAAGTGGAAGGCTTTTAGAACTGGTATAAAACTCCTCACAGCCGTTATCTCTGCTACATATGTCAAAGTACAGGAATGAAAATAAGTACAGGCAACACAAGATTTAGAGGGATGTTTGTAATAGCCCCCTCATTTCACCTTTTACCAGCAGGCATTTTGAAAACTCATTCAGCCACCCAATGCTTGAAAACAAACAACTTCTACAGAAAATTCAGTCACATGCTATTTCTGCCTGCATAGGTCAGGTTCATATACACCTCATATATCACAAGCACAAAAGATCACAATTTTTAAATTGGTGCTTTACAGCACGCATTTCTTTTTATATATACGGAAGTTTGGTGCTTGGGTTTTTTGTTCATTTTGTCCCCCATGTTTAGAAATATTTTACTGCAAACACTGCACTTTCTTTTTGTTTGTTTTGTTTTATCACCAAAATGTCACAAGTTTTCCAATGGTTCTCACACTGATATCTGAGGTCATATTATTGACTCTCACCACTAATAATGAGAAACAACACATAATTCAAATTTGTGCACAAATACCTAACTGTCCTAACTCTAGTTTCTCCTGATACATTTATAGCACAGTTATGTACACATGTAGACATACACACATATATGTAATCTCTTCTGTTAGGAGAATACTTGGAGATCCTCTGCCCCAGTATTCTTTCCCACGTGTATCCCTCCCTCCCCAGAAAAACAAAGCCCAAAAAACACCACCGTTTTCCTTGTTCCATTCCTTTTTTTTGTTCATGCTGAAACATGTTTCACACCTCATCATGTGTATTTTAATGCCATTTTTCTACCTTGCTACTATTACACATGTAGCTAATAAAATGCCATGTTTTTTTTAACCAAAACAGTTCATCATCTCTATTTACAAGGTGAATCTTTTCTTTTTTCATTCTCCTGTTCAGAAGCCATCCAGTTATCTGTCCCATTAGATAACAAAACAATTCTGCAACTTCTGCAGCCAAAATGGGATTTAATGTTCTTGGGCTTGGTGACAAAACACAAACATTCCCAGAAACTGTGCCAGCTGAGGGATTTTTTTTTTTTTTAAGAAGCCCTCAGTGATTTTTCTCTCACCTTTTCTGTTCCACATATTTACACCCAAAGCTGGCACACATTAAGGAAGTTTTTCCTAGTACTTTAGAACAAAGGCACAGGTCCAGTGAGAGGTTCTCTTGGCCCTTGCTGCTGCTAGTGGAAGAATCTTGCCTGTCAAGGAATATGCATTTCACAGGGTCTTTCTGCAGCATTGTTTTACCCTGTCTATATTAAAAAGAGGGAGACTTTTTGAAAGAGTAAAGTTGCAGACACTGATTCAGAAACCTCTGTGGTCTATCCTATCTTTACAGGGATCTCTGTTGATTCTACTAAGGGAGCATGGATTACTGATAAACAACCACCTCTCAGAGCTGTGGAATGGCAAGGAGACTGCTGTGACCTTCTAAGAGCTTCTTTCCAGCATAGAATTTATTTGCTCTATGTTTTTCTAGATCAAACAGCACTACACAGAAACACAGAAATAAGAGTGTCTGGCAGCACAGTAGGTGAAACAAACAAAAACACCCAGGCAGTTCTCAAAGTGTTTACTGTAACCAAGTAAATTTGTCAAAATAGCAGTAGAGGAAGTAAATAGAAAATATAAGGGAAGTAGATTCCACCTTTTCAGGCTGTAACCTTAGACTTATAAGTCACTATACTTAGTAAATATAACAAGTGCTGTCTAGGCAAATTTAGGAAATAAAATTCCATCTTTAAACAGTGGTAAGTTGACCCCATATGACAGCCAAATCCAGCTGCTCACTCACCATCCTCTCCCATGGGATTGGGAGAAAGTAGAAGGAAGGCAAGAGACTTGTGGATTGAGATAGTGGCAGCTAAAAGGGAAGGAAAAAGCTGTGCACACAAGCAAAGCAAAACAAGAGGAATTCATTCGCTACTTCTCATCAGCAAACAGATGTCCAGGCACTTCCTGGCAAGCAGGGCCTCAGCATGCAGGACTGTTGCTTGAGAACACAAATGCCATGGCCATCAACACCCCTCCTTTATCTTCCTTTCCATGAGTTTTTATTGCTGAGCACATGATGACATATGGCACAGAATATCCTTTTGATCATCTTGATTCAGCTGTCCCAGCTCTGCTCCATTCCAACCTCTTGCCTGCCCATGCCTACTACACTCTCTGCTTAGAGGTACAAATCATAAATTTTTCAGGAGACAGGTTCTTTTTTTTTCTAATGACTTATTTTCAACAGATAAAAACCCCTCAAACACGATAAAAGAACCTTTTCTTCTGCAAAACTAGTTTGCAGTGAATCTATTTCCTCCAGAACATATGAGCATAATGTGAGACATTCTTGTAGATAGATATCTTTGACATTTTAGGTTCCAGCAATAGAGCAGTAACATGTTTTTATACCTAATATTTCTGTGATTAATAACTAAAGGACTGCAGCTAGAGTCAGATTTCTAGGTGAAGTAGAATCAAAGCTTCCTTGCCATGTAGGAAAACAAATGAAATATTTATGGGAAAATACAAGGAAAAGTTTAAGGTTGACACTACAATGGTGCTCACATGGAGAGCAGCATTGCCAGTGTTTGCACTCAATGGGAATATCTTAACATAGCCTTCCTGCATCACACCTTTGTGTGCACCTGGGGGAGGAAAGAGAGAAAAGTCCTCTTTTGCTTTTTGCTAAGCATCCCTCTAATTTACTATCTCATGTTCACTTCCAGAAGACTGTGGCCAGGAAAAGAATTTAGCTCAGTTTCTTTACAATCCTGGTGTATTTGTTAACCATCTTAGAAGCATTTTTTTTTCCCTTTTGTATTTTTTCCCCAGGCAGCGAAACAACTCAAGGTATGATTTTGGGTCACCTTTCAGAGTTAAAAAAAAACCCAAACATTTATCTTCTAGAGTAAGAGAAATGCTCTTAAAATCCAACAGTTCTGTCTACAGACAGTTTTGCACACCTGAGGACAAGTCCCACATCAGGTGTTTCAGGTAGAGCACTTTTCTTCCACACCTGTTTCTCTACCCAAGATCTTAGAGGTGCACACACACCAACTTTCTCAGTTTTCTCCTGCTATTAAGATCATAGATAACATTTGGTCATTAGCCTCAATGCTATGCAATGACATAAAATACATTGTACCTTTTAAAATATGTGAGAAGGAGGATTACTAGTGGTAGCTAGCTGTATGGATCAAGGTAGGACTTATGAAGATTGGTTTAAAAAATAAATTAAAAAAAAAAAATAGGCCAAAAGCGGCAGCAAGCTTGAGGAAAATGACACAGGTCTAGTGTAACAGTCAACTGTAACTAGCTCGGCTAAAGAGAGATTTCCATTTCTTGGCACAATAACAAATCCTCAAGCAGAGAGGGGCTAGGGGTGAGATTTTTTCCTCTGTAAGTAACTTAATGAATGAAGTACTAATTAACATTATGGCATTGATAAATGGAGAGAGAGATTAGGGATGTACTCGATATTCAGGCCTTCCCAGATGGACCGTCAAAGCCACATTAATTCCTATCTCATTGGAGCATCTGCTTCTCCCATAATCCATTGCCCCTTGGTACAAACAACACAAACTGTTGTGACTCAATTCGATTTATATCAATCTAATTTCTTTTAATCCAATTTGTATTCCAATCTACTACCTTCTAATCACTTAAATCTTCAGCCTCCATCTGGTAAATTTTCTCTCAAAATTAACCGAGCAGATGCCTCTGCAATTGTCTTCCACAGTCAGGCTAATCATGCCCTGGCAGTGGCCTACAGAGCTCGCTGAATAGGTACGTGACTTACAGCATTGCCCTTCTTATTACAAGCATGGCGATGCAGGAAGGCCATTTTGTCTGTCATTAATTGGTTAATTTGCATAACACTGCCAGGGAAAGATGCCTGGGAAACAAAAGCCAAGAGTGGAACGCTTCAAGAAGGCAGCGTGACATGCTCCTCATTAGTCACATGGCCATTACACTTTGAACCATCTATTGTTTGAGGTAACAAACCCCAAACTGCATTACAGCTAAATACATAACAAACATCTACACACGATGTTGGACTGCATGAGTTTTGGCGCTGCTGCCATTGAATATGCAGAGAACACGGGGGCTGTCCAAACAAAATTCCAAGAAAAGTGCAGGATGCTGAGAAAATTAGAAAGCACATTGTCTTGCCAAAACTTCAGTTCCTCTCTCAAGTAAATGAACTTTCACAACGCTACCACTACACATGCAAACAAAGCCAGACTTTCTGAATACAAAAAGCTTTTTCTCCAAAACTGTTCCCCTGGACAATATAGGCCACAGGTTATTCAATAAGTAGGAGGAAAAAAAGGATTAAGCTAACTTTCTCAGTCAAGGATAGTTCAAATTCTGAGCCCTAAGCAAAATGCAGAAGGAGAAGTGCCCCTGGTTTATAAACTGGGTCCTGCACTAGGAACACAAGGATCTTCCTCCTTGATCAATGCTGTGACATCTCCAAAAAGCTGATGATATGTTCAGCAAAAAGTAAATTTCATCATTCAGGTATTCAGATGATCACAAACTGCCAAGATTCAAAAGATTTTTCAAATCTGTTATTTGGAATTGTTGAAGAAAAACATGCAATGTGCCACTTGTTTTTCCCAAGCAATGTCAAGTGAAGAGAAATGATGAAAACAGGTACTTAATAAATAGTGAGGGAAGCACCAGAAAAAACAAGCTGGGCCAGTGGACGAGGCAAAAAAGTAACTTCCATCACATGTAAGAAGGAATAAAAAGGAGAAAAGAAAACTTCCACTTTGTACTCAGAGCTTTGCATCATGAGCTACATTCTTGTTGGCCCACAACCACTTAGACCAGATCAGCTATTAAACCAGTCCTCAGATTCAGAGGGAGGTATAATGCCCTTTTGCCATTATAGACTATATATAAATTTTGAAGCTTCATATTTTTTAGAACAACATAAATCTGACTAACATGGAAAGGTCAGCCTGCAATCCTCAACTTAAAAAATAAAATAAAATACTTGTGTCATCCAAATTTTCAGTAGCTGAAAAGTGAGCTTACCAGGATGATTTGCCTGGAGCTCACTACTGCTTCCTCCCCTCCTCTCAATCTTTCACATCTACACCTGAATAAGAGGTTTCACTTATCAGCTAATAGGTACCTAGTAAATTTTTTATAACCTAGGGATAGCAAACAGTATAAATACAATGGATCCAAGCCAGGGGATGCTGAAGAAGGAAAGAGAGGGTATGCTTGGTTAAGGAGGGGGTGGAGTGGGCAGTTTTTCTTCCCCTCCCACAAGCTGTCAAGTCCTTCTGTGCACACCCCCTCCCTCATCCCTGCTAAAAACCTTCCTCTCTCTGCCTGCCATGACAGGTGGTCCAGATTTTCACTTAGAAAATCTGGCCACCCTATGTTTGCAACACCTCCCCGCTTAGTATCATCTGTGAATTTAATTAGCATGCAGTTTACCCACTCGTTCAGATTATTAACGAAGATGTTAAACAAGACACAATCCAAATAAAAAGATCCCTGTGGCAAACCAGTTGATGCCTTTCTTTAAACCAGTTTATTGCTATGTATCGTAAGCCTTTATTTACATATGTCAACCAATGAATCATCTATATGATAGCATGGATAACCAAGCAAATTTGCCTTTTGTTTTCCCAGCTAACAAGCTGTGATGTACTGTATATACTAGAATTACACAGAAGAATCCACATTTCCAAAGTCCTGATTAAAATACGCATCAGATTAAAATACGCAGCCTCTTGCTTCTCCTGTCTCATTTGCCCCTCTGAGCCAGGTACACAGAATCAGTGCTAAATGATGGCCAGGAAAAATCACACCATTTGTGATTATTTCTTGCGTCAATCAAAAACCAGTTCATAGAAATCTGGCAGAGGGAGAGAGAGAATCATTAGAAAAAGTCAGATTGTTAAATACATTAAATTTCTCCCAGTTTTATAAACTGGATTTGAAATGAGAGTTTAGCAGCAGCAGAAACTATGCAAGGAATATGTAAAGCAAAAACAAATTTTTTTTTTTTTATGAAAAGCAATGCAAGAGCACTACTTTCAGTCAGTAGCATAAATAAGAACATTACGATTTTACTCATCAGATGAGCAAAACTACAGTGTAGTGTCAGCATAATGATATTTAGGTTTTAAAATTAAAATAAATATAATGGAGTATAACCCATAAAGCAAATCACATTTGGGAAAAAGACAAACAAGAATGGCAAAGAGAACCCGCCATACACTGAAGACTTAAAATTTGAGAAAACTTTATGGAATATATTACTGAATTTACACACAAACACTCATCTATATTTGTGTGCATGTAATACAGACACACACAGATACACACAGCTTTGTTCATAAACCAAACCCAATTGTAGCTTAAATCATTAAGCAGAGTCCTCCCCCACCTTGCAAACGTACTGTGATACAAGAAACAAGTGAACATATGAATGTCCAAAGCCAAATGCAAATTCTTTCTAAAGAAGGTGGCCACACATACCAAAGGAATAAAAGCCCTCCCTTTGCTTTTCTTACAGTGCTTGCTGCCCAGAGAAGTTGTGGATGCCCCATCCACAGAGGTGTTCAAATTCAGGCTGGATGGAGTTCTGAGCAGCCTGGTCTGATGGAAGTTGTCCCTGTCCATGGCAGGGATATTGGAACTGGATGAGCTTTAGTGTCCCTTCCAACCCAAACCATTCTATGATTCTTCTTCCAACCCACAACATTCTATGATTCCTTTCTGCTGAGTAATCACAAGAAATTTGCCTCAGAGCAGGTCCAGTAAACTTAATTAACACATTAGAGCCTCCCTATGCTTGTTTGAAAGAGCAGATTGAGTTCTGGCCCTTCCATTGCAACTGCACTGGAGCTGACAGCATAAAGCAAGACATTCTGATCTTTCCAGTCAATGCCACATTACAAGCGGAAAAAATAACAGAAGAAGCACGACAGATTTCCAAAGTTATCTTCTGACAGAATGTAAATAGCCTAAGCAGAGACTAAAATAAATTTGTAGGTCTATAAATTCAATTTCCACTGAACTAAAATTGCAACTCTCAAGCAGAGGTTTGCAACCTCCTCTTACTGACCAGCAGCACTCCTTAGCAGCCCCTAAATAAAACACTCCATACCACGCTATCATACACACTGCACTTTTACAAACTCATGGATAGGATCATCATTTACTTGAAGGACGTATTTCAAGCAATATAGTAGTAAATGGAAACCTAGCGCAAGGGAGAATATACAAAGCCACGAGAATGCTTAGAAAAAGACTAAACCAGTAATTTTTGCAGGCTAATGTAATTCTCGAGTAAGTTTACTCACAGATCTACAGTTAATACCCATGTCTGCAGAAGAACCTAATTTTACATGGACTGTCTCAAGAGACCTAATCCACTCTACAATGAGTGATTCACAACCAGAAATTGTTCTTTTCTTTCATATTACTTAAACAATTCAAACTGATACTTCTTTTCAGAACTCAGGTGTGTATGATTTATTTGAAAACTGAAACAAGCATATGTAACTTCCACTGAGTGAAAGTTTTCATACTTTTAAACAGTTTGTTGTTTACCATGCACAGGAAAATCCCCAAACATTGGTGACCTATGGCCATATTTTGAGAGTCTTCCACTCTCCAGAACAGACACTGCTACACACTAAGCCAGCTCAATCTGCAGATATTTACAAAAAAGGAAAGGGCCACTGTGTCTAACCATTAACAGGAGTAAAAGAACCCATGAAGCAGTGCCACATCTGCTGCCTCCTCTACACCAAAGAAACAGTTGGCGCTAATGCACGATTAGAAGCTGAGAGAAATGCAACAAAAGTGTGTGCAGGTGGCAGAGGTCACTGAGGGACAGTATAAAGGAAAGAGAGGGTCAAGTTATTAACTGGAATACATCCACAGGGCACAGCCATTTTTAAAATCAGTTTTTATAATAGCCATGCCTGTATTGATTTAATATCTTTATGCTATGAATTTACTGAGCACACCATGAAGAACTACATCAAAGACTGAGTTGTGAAACCAGGGCTTGTTTCTTTTTCTTACACAAGGTAAGGACAGTATGTCCTACCTTGAAAGCCTCCATTTGATCTACTTTTAATGTTTTACTAGTCTTGTTTCCTATCAAAAGGCAAAAGTCTGTCATCCAAACATCATCAAGTCTTTCAATTACAAGTCTTTGGGTAAAATAACACAAGCACCACAAAAATTAAATTTTACTTTTAAATCAAAGTTTCTAATATGCCTCTGTGTATATGGCAACTAAAATATTGGGTCTTTTACCTTTAGTCCTGTATTATTATATTGATAAAGGTGAAATGGGATGGAAGGAGAATGTCCACTTAGAAGTATGGTTGCATCACACTGGGCAACACAACAGGCCTATAAAGACAAGTTTTCAAGACTAAGTAGGCACTGTAAGTTATACAAATATGGCAAATTAAATACTCATGGACACTCTTGTAAAAATAGAGAAAACCAGTCTAAGGCTCCTGCTTTACTTAAGGGAAGGTGAGAGCAGGCTCACGCTGGCAATAGGGAACCATTCCCAAGTCAAGCCTCTTTGGCACTCAAAAGGCAGCTGACAAAAAGCTACTCCTGCCGTATCAGTAATTGCCACTGACTGCTTGTTCCACCACTCGCCTCCCTCCTCCAGAACAAGAGAAATAAGAGCAATAGTTCAAAGAGGCAGAAACAAACAATAAGGGTCATCTTAAGCCCTAAGGTCAGGCTTTATGTTTCAGGGTTGGGGAACCCAAAGTAAAACAGTTACAACTTCCCGGTGACCTTGGAAAGGAAGTTAGTTAACATTCATGTTGACAGAAAAGAAGAAAGGATTAATCATGTGGAATTAGCATTTCCATTGAGGAGCTTGGTTGAGTCTTGTGTTCTAGTTTGAGAGAAAGACAACTGCTTCACACCCAGCATTTTACATCTCTCATTTATCGAAACATTGCAGCTTGCTCCTAACTGTCATTAACTGATGAATAATGAAAGACTTTACTTTCACCTCACATTAATCATGCAGGCCCCTCCGTCTCTCCATGCCTGAATGTGTGTTCTGAACTTTTTTTAAAAATTTTATTAATTTTTAATTCATGGGGAGTAAAGAAAACTGTTTAATTAGATTTCAATTCTATTGGGAAAAAGTGGTCTCAAATGAAAGGCCGTCACCTAAGTATTTTCACCTCACAGTTTTAAAGTGCCACTGTGCACTATTATGACTCAAATTGTGTCACATTTGTGCTAATTTCAAGCCATCTCTTCTATTACACAAATAAATGGTTAAAAAAATTCCTCCCTCTAGTTACCTAATATAGCGAAAAATGGCATAATAATTAATTGAAACAAGTAAAACATGCAGACTTTATCATTACTATCATAAAGTAAAAACACAAACATTTTACAATGATTTCTTAATACAGAATGCAGTTGTTTAGAACCAATTGCAATTTTTAAATAAAATTTATTCCAAAGTATTTTCTCCCAACTCTTCCTTTCCTGTCCTCGGAAGTGCTTCCTCCCTATATTATGAACTACTAGATTTGACTTTTCCACTACAGTTATAAAACAAATTATATAAATGTGCTGATTTACCCAATAGTGAATGGCACACTAATAAGTACAACATATAAAAGGGCTTAGTGGAGGCAGATAATTCCAAAATGTTATCCCTGTAAAACTTGCCCCAGCACATCACCACATCATGTACTTCATCATCACCTACATACATCATCTACTTTATGATCATACTTAAAGGGGAAAACAACCAACCTCACAAACAGCTGCAGGTGACCAGGTTACACCTTGAGGTAATGGTTTGATAAAGCGTCTCCTGTTTTATTTTCATATCTACAGACAGCCTTCATTGTTAGAAAATCATCCACTCTTACTGGAGCGTAGAGAGGGGAGTTAAAATACCGAAAAAAATAAACCCAGTACCTTCGCTCTCTCTTAAAATAATCAGGCCAAGCCTAAACAATGCTTTGCAAATCTCTTCCTGTTTCTTCATGGCCTTTTCACAATCTCCATCTTCCTCAAAATATATCAAATGTATAACATCAAAGTACAGCAATCACTACAGTATGATACAAGTTTGTTCTCAGTATGAAATGCCTAAAACATTGGCCCTAAAATAATGTTCCAAGATACAGTGGATTTGTGTGCATGTAACCAATTGAGGATGAAATCAGCATGTTTTCTTTTACTATTAAGCATCTTAATCCATCAGCCGCAAACCAATCTCCAGCTTTATTCAGTTCACTTCAAAAATGACTTAAACAGCAGGTACTTCCCACTATTGTACCAGAAAGATGGCTCCACACTGGATAACATCATGCACATAATGCCAGCGCATCACATTCAGTTGGGCCACATTCTGGTACTCTTCTCAAAGATTTATAGTCATTACAGCTCCACATTTTAACCTTTAACTATGCATTTCCTTAAAAGTTACCTCTAATTTTAAATTTTGAGGCTGAGTTAAATTAATCGCAACATTACATCATTATTTTTGCAGGATACAGACACATTTTAAATTTTATCCGTCATCTAAATTATTTTGACTGAAAAAAGGGCAAAACATGTAAAAAAATTAGTAAAAACCTTTCAAAAGATCAACAGTCCACTTGATTCTTTTCTTCATCTCCTCTGGCATATTCCCTTTCAGTTGCTCATAAAACTTCTTCCAAGTTCTCACTAATCTCTTGTCACCACCTTTGAATTGTCTCCACTTTGCTGACATGGTTTTAAATCATGAGACCTAGAAATGCACCAGCTAAAAAGCTAAATACCCCCATCTGCAGAAAGCTGGTACAAAATCTCCATTCCACTGAAGTTTCAGCTTCACTCTGTTCTCTTGCAAAGCTGACATGATGGCTTGCCATTCCCAAAAATGCTCTGCTAAGCCACATCACTGATCCTTCATGTTGTGTATCCTTGTTACATATGATTTGATTACAAATTTTCTGGATTGAAACCTATTTTCTTTCTTAACCATATTACAAACTTCCTGAAGTCCTTTTGTACTGGCAACTGTGTAACTTCCCTCTCTTCAGATCTGAGAGCCCAAATCATAACTTTCTTGCTTATTTTAGCGTAAAATTCTCCATTTAACATTATCTTTAACAAGAATATTTCCACCCAGACTAAATTCACACATATCTACCACTACTCTTTGCTTCTTCCTGCTGCTGCTCCCTAAAGGAAGGGGTATTATCACAGCCTGCAGAATGTGTTCTTTCAAAGCAAAACTGATAACTCTGATGATTTTCAAAGGCTTCATTAAAATGCAATAAAACAAGCAAAACTGTGCCCCGAAATTGAACATGTGATTCTCTTCCTAACGAAAAACAAAGTAAGATGCATTTACTGAGAAACATGAACTGGATCTTCACTCTTCTGTTGTTATAAAAAGTGCAAATTCTTTGACCATCATATTTATCATTTTCCTTTCAAGTTCTTCCCTGGAAGTGTTTTCGAACTTAAACTGGCATTAGATAGTGTTTTCATTCATCTTACTGGTGTCCAAGTAAGCTGGATACTTCCTCACAGAAGGAGTGTGGAAATAGAATAGCACCAAATGCTGGTGTTTGTTACACAGCACCAAACATGCAGATTTGCTATCCTACGCATCAAAGAAACAAGAAATTCTGTCACTTTGAGACAGGATATCATATATTAGGACAGCTAAACACAGTGGGAGCTACAAGACAGTGTTCTCTATTTCTGTAACCCCTTTGTTCTCCCTGTGGATGACAAAACATTTATTTGCTTGGATTCTATGCTCATAAATTCTTTCCAAGCCACATTCATTTTGCAGGGTGCAGACACCACTCCAGTAGCCACGTGTGCTCCTGAACACGTGAGATATGAGTTCCACTCCAGACCCTACCATCATTACGAGATCTAGTAGATATTTTACTCACCCCAATTTTTCTATTTTTAAAATGCAGATGTGGCCACAACTCCTTTGTGGAACATTTTGAGATGCACTGATGAAAATCCCTGTAACAAACAGCATTGTCAGCTTACCAAGGTTTCTTCCTGACCTGCACCCTGCATGGACAGATGGCTTACAATAGTGTGTGACCCACGTCATTGTCCTCAGCTGTGACACTGAACATCCATAGGCAACATTTAACTGCAGCTTCTTGATCTGCTCTGTTTGAGTGTTACCCTCTGTTCTCCTGAAATGTCAGGAAGCTCCAGGTTTCTAGAGCCATTGAGGCAATTTTGGTTTGTCAAGCTTCTCTCTCTAGTTTTGGTCATGAAACAGTTTTGTTTAATACTTGCAAATTAATTTTACATGCATCATGTGGACATTCCCAGAGTACTAGTTTTTAACTCTACATTATCTTAACCAATTTATAACTTGGAGATGCAAAAAGCCCATTTAACAATTAAATCTATTCATTATCTTCATTTTTTTACATTATATCTGCATATATATATATAGACACAAATTTCATGGCTGGATAAGAAAGATTTTTTTTTCCCCACCCTAAAATGCCAAAGTAAAAACAGTTTGATTTAAAGTATTAATTACATGATAGGTCTGGAAGAATATTGAGAATATTGTTGCAGCAAACACATGTAGGCTGATTGAGAAATTTAGGGCCGTGATGTTTCAGAGCAGGGTTTATACCAAAAAATAAACCTAGCATTCAATCAGGATCTGTATGTTACATCCCCCTAATCACTAGGGGTAATACCACAATTTTTACCAGAATAAGCAAGATGCTGACAGTATCACCAGTTATTTTATTTACTGATACTGTTACTCTGGAAGTAATTGCTCTTTTCTTACACTTGAATAAGTTTATAGATTTCACAACTGACTTCAGTAGGAATGGATTACGAAACAGTACCACTTCTCTTTGCATGGTATGTTGGTGAAAAACTAACAAGCAATATAAGAAGCTTTCCATACTTTGTCAGAGAAGGCTTAACTTCAGACAAGGCCATTCACTGTGTGTTGCAAACACAAGTGCAGCGCCTCTCACCACAACACCTCAGATCATAAGAGGTCCTAGGAAGATCTACACAACTATCCATAATGAAGCACTTATGGGGACTCTGTAATTTAGATTGGCAGGACTGCACATTTTAGTTGCTGTCACCTTTACCAGGAAAGTCAAATGCTGCTTTACTGCCTGCATTCTATTTCTGAAACAAAACAAAAATAGCCATATAATTACATTTCAAGCATCCTTGGTATTAAGCAAGTTGATTTAAAAATGACAAATAGAATCTGCTGCCATCCGAGATGACCCCGAAAGAAAAAGTCCAGCAAACCCTGTGCACTCAAAGACTGCTCTCCTAAACAGGGCTTCCTCCAGCACTCCTCACAGCAGAGTGAAGTCCCAGCACAATCTCCCAGGCACTCAGTAGCTGTAGCCCAGCTGTGTATTTTTAGTCTGCTTTTATCTCTTCTTGTAAAACTTCCATTTGTTCTACTACACCCCATAGAAGTTTAAGACCAGCACTGCCCACCTGTTGAAACCCTTCTTAATAGTAAAGCAAAGATAATAATTTGAGAGAATGTTATAGCCAACAGAAAGCTGGACACAAGTTGAAAAGCATTTTAGGTAGGATTTTGGTTTTCATCAAAATCAAGACTGGATTTTTGTCAAAATAAAGCATCACCAACTCTTACCGTAGATAATTAAGTTAACAAAGAAGGGTTCACACCAAGAGTCGTGTCAAGATCTGCATTTAACACAAGATGGTCTCACACAGCACTCTCTCCCCCCTCTGCCCATCTGTGCTCCTCGGCAGCTCTGCAGCTCCCAGGCTGCTCCCCTACATCAGTATCAAGCTTCTGCTTTGAAGCTCCTTCAGTTGGTGAGTTATTCTCACTCAAAAAGCTCAGAGTGATTTTTCAAACTTTGATAAAAATCACTCACTTCCTGAAGAGATTTTGTGCATCTGAGATGAGACCTTATTAATAGGCACAAGAGGTATGTAAAGTGTCTCCCAGAGCCCACTCCATTAGTACTAATCAATATTAATTTAAAATTCCATAAAGGGAGTTTTTCAACCAGAAATTATTTCATCCTTTCTCCCCCTGCCCTGCTCCCCTACAAAATACCCCATGGCTTTCATTATATTTGAGATACCAGGACACTGTGTCTCTGTCCAAAAGTAATTTACAGATTATCTTCACATGCAGAATGGCTTCCCAAGCAGAGATGATTTTACACAGAACAGCTTGCTGAACCTTGCCTTTCACTTCTTACCTTGAAAGCATGTGAAATACATCTAAGCACGAGGAACAAACTGCTTTTAAGAATCAACACACCAGGACTAGAAAAATGTAATTGCTGTAATGGTCAAATGGGAACAACTGATGCAGCTCAGGGGGAGTTTCAACCACTTTCCCTCCCTGATTGCCTCAAGGAACTTCAGCTGCTGCTGCACCTACAAGATCAATGCTGCTAATTGTGAGGAAAATTATTCAGGACAGCACAGAGCCTCCTATTAATGAAGCCTGCCAGTAGAAAGACAGTTTATCAGCTATGCTAAAGGTTAACATCAATATCAAATGCAACAACCTCAAATGATTATATCACTGACTTTTTCGGGAAAATCACTACGGTGGTGCAATAAACCTCAGAATTGGCTGCACTTTAAAACCATTTTGGTTCCCTGTTCATTAGGTGTTCAGCTTATGTTTGTCGGTTAATATTACTTTATTCAACTGCAGCAAGAAAAAAACCACACCTCTAGTGATTCTTTAAGTTCTGTCACTATTGTTTAGTAACACTGGGCAAGAGAACTGATCTAGGGACAGATATCAGCTAATAATACAGGAAATGGCTTGCTGGAATGCTTCTGTTACTTCTATTCAGAAAAACCTCAAAAAGCAAAGACCAAATAAGTGTTGGGTTAAAAAGAAAACCAAACCCAAACAACTGGCTATATTCAGAGAAGTTAACCACAAAGACAGCACCTCAGGAAGCCAATAAGCCACAAACACTTAAAAGCTGAGAAGACTCAAAGTGCTTGTCCCATTTTTTAATTTTCTAAAATGCATTATTTATCTACAATGAGATGAAAAACAAGGGTCTTTTTTGGTGTGACTCAAGCCACATCTTAATGATCTTAAAAAAGCCAATCATATACAGCAATGGGTGAGAACTTTCATTATGTTGAAGCAATAACAATAATCTACAAAACACATGACCTATAATAATAATCTGTAAAATGGATTACATACAATGTATACAGGAAAGTACATGACGCCACCATTAATAACTTGCAAGACCAAAGTCATTGAATATACTGGAAAACTTGAATAAACTTCTTTTTGAATGCCACACTTTTACTAGCATACACAGTTTTACAGAACATACCCTGGTTGCCAGAGCAATAGCTTTACCCTTCCTTATTTAAAAACTACTTCTTAAATGACTCTTCACTTTTATACTGAATCCCCTTAAAACAGAATTCCTTGTTACATAAAACATTTTTTATCTTTTCCTACAAGTAAAATGGAACATCTATATTGCAACAGCTCCTTTAATATTTGTTTTATATGTGCATAGACATATATTAAAACAAGTAAAAAAACCATTTATTAAAACAAGTAAAAAACCAGTCTATTTTGCAGAGCACAAAAAGTTACCTCATGCTCTATTAGCCAAAACCTGGTCTAAAATATCTTCTAATCAGCTTCAAACCTTAGCAGCCAAGAGGCACATGAAATACAGCTCTAGGAGGGCTGTCTCAGCATAGACCCTGCAGTTGATATGGTAAGAAAGGAAGGCAAGGAATCAGAGGCAAACAGGCACACTTCTTAACTTTTTGATACCTGTTTAACGTCAGACTACATAGTGTGTTCTGACAAGACCAAAAAGCATTCAGAAAAAAACCACAATTCAATCAAAAGGGCTACCCAGCCCCATTCACCTCATTCTGCCCTTCCCAAATAATAATTACACAACTCAGCATTCAGAAAAGGACTAACCATGAAAGCAGTTGTCCCCAGGTCTTCCTGCATTTCAGTGGAAAATCTTCTTGCTCCTGCTTGGATGTTGATTTTTTTTATTCCCTTTTTAAACCTTGATCACACTCACCTGGTCTCCAGCTACAGGGGTATTCAATTAATGTTGTTTGGTTTTTTCCTCCAAACTAATTCCAGAGAAGATTAAAATAACCTGCATCAGCCTTTAACAAATTATATACTGGCTCAAGTAGTAGGATCTAGCCCTAAGCATACGAAAATGAAGTATGAGAAGAATAAAAACTGCACAGGTTGCCATCACAGCCTACAGCTTGACTGCCATGTCCCCCTGTTCTTTGAACTTCACTCACTGCCAGCTACTGTGAAACTAGTACAAAAGCACATAAACACCATAGGAGAATAAGATCCAATAACATCTATACAATAAACTAAATGTAGAAGTAGAATGAAAGGGGGGAAAAGGCACCTAGGACAACTAGATAGAATAATCTGTGTATCAACAATTCACTTTCCTTTCCTTCTGTGTGTCTAAGGGTGATGTCTTCATTAGTAAATCCTCTGTGTAAGGTTAATCCCTTTCAGCTACTTAAGGCTTAGAACAGCTCACATCTCCCATTCCTGCCAATAAGTTCTACACATGATACAGCAAAAGACTAAACAAGATGCTTGTTTTATTAAAACTGCATACTTAAGGAATTTTACCACAAATTTCTATCCATCTCCTATCATTAGAAATCACAGTAAATAACCAGCACGATTATTAGGATAAGGCAGTTCATTCTGTGTTTTGGATTGAATTTTGGTAATCGGGGGAAAGTGGTTTGTTTTCTTTTTCTTCTCACCCCTCTCCCCTCCCCTCCTGCACACACAGACACCTGTTATTGAAACAAAAGTTGCACACTTTGAAACATATGTTTAAATTTGACCTAACATGTAGCCCAAACTTTCCTGATTTAAGACATCTATTCTAACTTATATAAAATCTTGCTATGGAGACATATGAAGCAGTTTCTCTGATTGCTTTACAAGTGTGTCTCTATATCTCATAAAAATTAACCAAATACTACTGTGTAAAGTAATTTTCAAGTTCTTCATATAAAGAGACATCGTACAAGCTAGAAATGTTTTGCAAATATTTTTTCAAAATCTTTTTTTTTTTTAATATACGAAACAAATGAAATTTTTGTTCTACTTTCAAACAGGACCATAAACAAATCAGCACTAGAGAAATGCTGTAATCTTCCCTTACTTTTAGAAAATTGTTCCTTCACTAGCTCAGAGATGTATATAAATATATGCAATTTGACAGCATTCCATTTTGAAGTTGCTTCTCTTGGAAACACAAAAAAACAAGCAGAATTCAATGCATATCACCCACTGTCTTCCTGGAAGTTTTTTCACAATTTCTGTACTACATAAATATGTTTTGCAATCCTTTTCTCACCTAAATCTAAAGATTTTGGGAAGACATGTCCTCCACATATGCAAAGACAACACTCAGCACACTGATCTGGAGCAATGCCTTGGATAACACCATACTGAATATTGGTCAAGATGTGGACACAGCTTCTTTCACTGCCTCCCAACACTTCCCATCCCACTTGGGGTTAAAAAGGAAGCACTGAGTAAAAGCTGAGTGTATTTGACCTTTCACTGCTCCAGATCCTCTGACAGCTAAGAGAGTGAGGCACAGGACTCTGTAGCTCCAAACCTTCAGCCCAGACAAGGTCAGAGAAAAAGCAGGGAAAAACCAAAAACTCTCCAGCCAACAGCAGGAAGATACAAATTGCTTTTCACTTGGAGGAAGAATCATAGAATCATTTAAGTTCAAAAATACCTTTAAGATTTTAGTCCAATTGTAAACCTAACACTGCCAAGCCAACCACTAAACCATATCCCTAAATGCCACATCTACACACAATAGATTCACAGAATGGTTTGGATTTGAAGGAACCTTAAACATCATCGAGTTCCAACCCCCCTGCCATGGGCAGGGACACCTTCCAGGGACACTTTCCACTAGAGCAGATTGTTCAGAGCTCCATCCAGCCTGGCCTGAAACTCTTCCAGGGATGGGGCAGCCATAGCTTCTCTGGGCAGCCTTTGCCTGCTGGTTGCCCTCACTACCCTCATAATAACAGAAAAGGAGATGAATCGCAATTTCTACAGAACCTCCAAGGAAAATGGGGAAGGAAAGCCAAATGCTTTCCTTCACTGAAGTTCCACCTAGTCCTTAGTAAATAATAATGAATTCTATAATATTTTCTCTTTTTCTCCACATGTCCATCTTTCATAAAGTTCAAAAGACCGTCACTGAAGGCTATCTGTCAGGAGCAAATGGTAAATTAGGCAATTTTAATCTCTGAGCATCTGGATTCCTACCAGATGTATGAAAATAAGTTCCAGTCTCCCACTGATTTAGTTTCTTTATGTCAAGGGTTTTTTTACTTTATTTAAACGAACAGCTAGAGCACTTTAAATGCTTCTGACAAATCTGTCAGCTATGGATTATTAAGAGAGGCAGATTTCTTTCACAGATCCAACAATGACATTTACCCTGACCTAGAGGGAGCACCTTCCTAAGCAATAAGAACTAGTCCACTCTCAATGACAACTCAGTCCTAAGAGAATGCCAATTATGCCAAGTTTGCACAAACAGATGTATGGCAATTTTGTAATATGGACTACTTTACACCAGGGACAAAGCTAAAACCATTTATCTCAATTAACTTAGGATCTAAGGATTAATTTAAGCTGTTGCCTTAGAGGTGAAAGGCCACCACTTGATCCAACAATTTGCCCCTACTTCTTATTTACAATAAATATAAACCTCACACATTTTTAATATCATAGCTTTCAGGTTATATTTTTACCCCCAAAACTCTTTTCTTTCTATGTCTTGTACAAAATAAAAAAGGTTAGTGCCATTTTATCAGTGGCTGAGTTTCAACCGTCCTATTAAGGTTTGAAAAGATGGCCAATTGCCCTAAAATAACAAAACCTAATCAATAGGAGGCATGATGATAATTGAAATTCCTCAAATTAGGAGATCACTTCTAGCTTACAAATAACACTAATAAGGGACATCAGATTTCCACTCACCCAAGAGCTGCTTGAATTGAAAAGCTTTTTGAAACACACACACACAACAGAATGAAATAGTAAGTGAAGGAACACAGATTAGGGAATGAAAGAATTAATTCCTCAAAAGAATATTCCCACAGACAAGAGCTGTCTGTAATATAAGGGTCCATAAATCCACCCAAATTTATGAAACTGGCATTTCTGCTGTCTCACCCTAGCAATGTGGCATTCAGCATTCAGGCAAATCCTGTGCAAAAACATCACACAGTTCTGTCAATTGAGAGCCCACAGTATACCTCATGGTTTTTAACCAAGATCTACTAATTAGGAAGACTGCAAAAGGAGACAGCCTGACACATCTTGTGCCACACACCCACGGGAAACTCCTTCCAATGCAGAAGTGGACAATTGCCTCCTTCACATATGGCATCCTCACACTATGCAAGAGCTGTGCAGTTCATTACCTATCAATCTTTGCACAGAGCAAATGAATGTGACAAGATCTGTCTAGAAGAGTATTGGCCTATGAAATCCAAGGTATGGCATCAATATATGGGCCTTGACAACCCAACTTAATTAGACTTAGCAGTATTTTATCTTAACTGGGGACCAGCAATTCATGGAGTATATAGGATACTCCTATATACTCCATAGAGTTATGACATCAAGTAGTTACCTATACCTCTATTATCAGAGGCCTCTCAATGAATAGAGTGCAAGCAGAGTAAAGATTTATCTCCTTTTATTTGGTGTTTTAAGTGCTGGTTTTGAGATACAACACTGATCCTTCTTTTAGCACTTTGTGTTTTCATATTACACTATGTGAATGCCCATCTAGGGAACAGGCTATATTCATGTGCCTAGACACGAGGCCAGTTTTATTACAACAGTCAAGACTTACACCCTCTCATTTTCAGTAAAAAACAAATATTCCATGAGCTTCAATTTTATATTGTTCAAGCAACTAGTGTATCTATGGCATAAATGCTTATGTAATAGCTTGGTTATGTAATAGCGCTCAGAATTCCAATTAAGATTTATTATACAAAAACTCCATTCCATTCACTGTAAGTTTTTAACAAAATCCAAGGTCCATTCTTGGCAGGCATGAAAATATCACAATATTTTTTGAAGGGATTTTGAAATCTATTTTCTGTCTGAGGAGATTTTTATTTTTCGGTCTCTGATTTTATTTAGATCTCTAAGCATTAAATTGCATCTTATACTGTAAAATAAGTGTTGGAAATAAATAAATAAATAAATAAATAAATTCTTTCCTTGAAAGGAGAAGCTTTATATACGTAGCTATATCTAGGCTGAGATGAAATTTAACTTTGCAGGCTGACTTTTTTCATAAGTCCTTCCCACTATGTAGTTTGGACGTATTCTGCAGTTTCTATGGCAAGGCTAGTTCGATTGCCCCAAGCACTTGGAAGATTAAAAATAAACATAAATATAGATTGTAAGGTACACTGTGAATCTCTTCTTATTAAAAAAAAAAGTAAAAACTCTATAGCCCAAAAAATCAGCAACTGTACCACTCTCCCTTTACTACTTTAATTCTTTATATAATAAAGGAATCTCCCTAAGTCTCAATATTCTGAATTCTGTCATATTTAAGAAGCACATCTCCCTCACCTCCGCAGTGTCTTGCGAGAGTGAGCAAGAAGTGCCAGGTGCCAGGAACACTCCGTTTTAGCAATATTTCTCTAAAAGTTCCAATTATTTGGTTCATCAGAGAGACAGCCACAGTGCCACACAGCCAGCTCTGCCATCATTGCCCACCTCATTTTACCAAGGAAGGATTCTGAAGCAAATGTATCAATTTTCCCCTATGAACAGGAAGGGGAAAAGAGCCACATTATATTAGGTATATAGTCCACAAACACTCAAACACTTTAGTGGACTGATCTATCCTATTTTTGCTATATTTACTGGCAGTGAGCAAAACTTCCATGGATCCTTACAAAGCAAAAGCTCCTCCATTACTGGAAAAGTAAAACAAAACCAGCAAGACCTACTTTAAAGAAGATGTTACTGAAACTACAGCAGCATTTTTGCTGATTTTGATGTATTTGGAATGGAGCAAAAGAAGGTAATGATACGTCTGCAAGATAGTATTTATTTTTCTATTATGTTTGTTTTACTTTGTTACTTTTTGAAACTGCTATTACGATTTTTATTCTTTTTTTTTCCCCCCTTGGATACGGTTTCTTCCACTAAAAAATAACACACAGTATAAGCACTTAGAAAAGTACTTATAAACCCTCTACAAAATTTCTTTCTTGAAGACATGAAAAAAAATCTTTAGTCATTTGTACTGAAAATTTATCTACTTGTTCCAATGGTCAGGCACTATTAACAAATATTTTAACAAGGACATTCATCGTTTTCTCAAAATGATCTAAGTAAATATTCTGCAAGCGATTTTGAGGTCTGCTAGCAATAGTTGCATTTGCTATTTAAAGCAAAAATAAATGCAAGTGAAAGTAATAATCAATTTCCATTTATAGCTCTCCAACACAATTGTACCAAGAATACAACATGCAATAGAATAATTTGGTGATTTATTTCCTTGGCTTATAACATCCAGTTAGATTTTATTTATATCATATGCATATGCAACCAATTCATACCAATTTATAAAAAAGCTTAAAGATAGGAAAATAAACTGTATTTGAAAAGTGTTCTGACACAGCATAGAATATTGAAGAATCTATTTCCTCTCCAGGTACTCGGTGTACAGGCTGAGCAATTTCTTCTCTGGAAGGGTTGATGAACATTGGAATGGGCTGCCCAGGGAAGAGGTGGAATGACTATTCATTCCTAAAAGAGTTCAAGAAATGACTGGGCATGGCACAGAGTGGTATGGTTTCGTTGACAAGGGGGTGATCAATTAAAGGTTGGACTCATTAATCTTGAAGCTCTTTTGCAACTTTAATTATCCTTTCCCTTCAAAAGTCTGATAGCTCCTGCAATCAGGAGAATTATAACTTGTAACTATAATAATTATTCACAATTGTTAAAACTCCTCATCCAAAGAGTACTAGAATTTATTCCAGACTTATCACTGTTTTGGGAATACCAAGCAGTCTAGTAACACACCTGGACACAAATGCTAAGTGGCATGAAAGGAATTTGTTGTCAAATAATGCACCTGCCTTTCTAATTTGCAAATTTGTTACAAATTGGTTTTAAAATAGATTTTTGGCTGCTTTAGTGGTAAAAATTTTAGTTTTCGGGGCAGATGCAGCTAAAGGTGGTTACCATAAGTCAACAGCCAGCCTCTGTTTGAAGATGAAATAAATGTAGCTTTCATGGTGTTACAGAGTTCTTCCTCAAGCTGCTGACTATACTGCTTACTGCTTAATCTGCTGTACATCATTGTCTTGGCTTCCCACTAGTTTTCTAATGCAGCACAGGTGAAGCTTCTGGCATCTGTGAACCTCCTGATTACAACTTTATATTTAGTTTTAAGTCACTCTCTTAAGCATGGTATAATCATAAAAAAAACCTCAAAAAACAAAAGAACAAACAAAACTTCCTTCTCAGCATTAACCTCCCACATTGCCGACTGCTCCAAAACCAAAACTGTGGTGCCACTAATGCTGATGACAAAATTCCCAGCAGAAGATGGGTTTTTCCCAGCTGAGTCAGGGTTTTATATACATTACACAACAAAAAGTAAAATTTGTTCTTCAATAAGACTGAGATCAGCTGTGAATTAAAGAAAAAAAACCAAAAAAACCCTTAACCTTTCACCTAGAAAGTATTTCAAGTAGCTTAACTTATAAGTTAAGAGAGTTCTCTTAGAGATGTATTGTACAAACTGCATTATTACAGAATTACAGAATAGGCTGAGTTGGAAGAGACCCACAAGGATCAGAGTCAGCTCTTGGCCCTGCACAGCACCGTCCCCAGGAGTCCCACCATGTGCTGAGAGCATTGTCCAAAAGCTTTCTGAGCTCTGTCAGGTTTGGTGCTGTGAGCAGTGCCCTGTGAGCCTGTTCAGTGCCCAAACACCTCTGGGGGAAGAACCTTTTCAGGATATCCAACCTAAACCTCCCCTGGCACAACTTCAGGCCATTCCCTCAGGTCCTGTCACTGTCACCACAGAGATCAGTGTCAGCCCCTCCTCTTCCCTTCACAAGGAAGCTGAAGACCGTGATGAGATCTCCCCTCTAAAATTTATTCCTATGTCTCAGTATTTCATAAATAGATAAACTTCGACAATTTGTAAGAATAGGAAACTTAACAAACCACTTATAAACATAGTCATCTGTAACTCCTGCTAGCTTGAAAGAGGCAATTCTCCATGACAGAGTGGAAACATATTTCAGAACTAAAAGGAAGGCTTAAGACATGGTTAAATGTTCAGGAAGGTACCTCTTTCCAACTTCACACAAAGTTTGGCTTGCACCCATAAATTTTGTAAATTTAATTTATTTTAATTTCCTCTTGTTAGGCCTGCCAGATAATTATGCCTCCACAGAACTTTATCTATGCACACAGAATTCACAAAGTAACCCAGCTAAAGGACAAAGTTTCTTATAATAGAACCTCTCTCACCAACACTGACTTCCTCCCCTCCAACTCTTGATGTTATTTCAGTCCTTTAATTCTTCATATTCAAGCAATATGATTAGGAAACAGCAACATAAATCAGACAGAGAAGAATGAACAGAACAGAAAAGGAGCTGGAAAATAAACTTAATCAATTGACAAGATTACAAGATAGACCAGACTCTTCAACTATGAAATAAAAGGAGACACGTGACATGAATGAAACATGGAACATGGACAGAAGTAGCAGACGAAGAGCACAAGGGAATGAAAATCTGGAAATACAAGAGCATATTGGCCTATATGCTCTTGTAGAAGAGTAGAATAAATCGAGAAGTTTCAAATCCAGTGATTTCTGTGTAGTAAGCTAAAGAGTTTCCCATTTTCTGGCCTATGCAGAGGAAAATGTTCTACAATTAGAAATGTAAAGCACTGACATATAAGAAGATTTCATATTTGAAACTTGACAAGTCACACATCTTTCATCATAGTAAAACTCTAGAAAATAGATTTAACAGGAGGGGAGAAAGTGTAAGAAATGCTCATAGATTTGTCTCATGTGATATGACAGGAAAAATCTATGCAAAACTTCCTTCCTTACTTTTCCATTTCAATACCATAGCTATGAGCCACTCCTTATTTAAACAGATGTATGCTAATTAATCTGAAAGACATTGATTCTACAAATGCATTGGGCTCTGGGGAACAGATGAGTTCTCTGGAGAGTGGTCGTTCCTTCAGCATGATGAACTGCATGAAGAAGGAAATGTAACAGGAAAGACACACTGTCACTGTATACAAGAGGTTTCCTCCAATATCAGGCAAGTCAGCTACCACTTCTTTCCTGACTCCTTCCCCAGCATATTTAGCTCCCAGAAACACATAGCTTAGGACTGAGGGGAAGGACGAAGAAGGACAGGCATAGCTAAATGTTTCACTGCAGTGCCTGCTCCCCCCACAACCCCCTGTCCCAAACCAGAAGTGCTGAATCTCCCTCTGCATCTTTTCTCCTTCATAATTCAGTGTGGCAGGACTACCAAGTAACAGGAAGGAAAATTATTACTAGAAGACATATTTAGTGGTCTGTGATTTCTCCATTCTGATCCTCCCGGACCTCAAAAGTTGCCTTGTTTTAAATGTCAGCTAAACAGACGCAGCAGCAGCAGAAACAGTTTGAGTTTCTGCCCTTCCTCCTCCGCTATTAACAATTGCACACCTCTCCCACCATCAGCTGTGTTCTTGGAGACCAAATCTCACTATCCCTTCTGCCATAGAGTTCCTGCATGGTGCTGGGCACATCCTTTATATTAACATATTAATAGCTAATCCAAATTCATTACACAATATCCACGTGCAGAGACAAAACCATGTCTGCTTTGCCATGCAGTTCTCAGCAGGAAGAAGGACTCAGCAGGAAGAAAGACAACGGTGCTTTGGGGATAACACTGAAGAATGACTGAGGCAACATCTGCTGTGATTCATGGGGGGAAAATTCTTGGTCTCAGCACTTGCAGCTTTCATGGAAGTAGCTGAAAACTCAGTTGTACTGTGCATGGTATTTAAACTACTCCTAAAGTCTGTGTGGATCAGGAAGAAAAATTAAAAAACCCACCACACAAAAGAACCACACACACTCCCACCCCCATTAGCAGCCTGTAAGATAGAGCCAGTTCCCTGTAATTTAACTTACAACTCTTCCATCTTCATCTTTCCCTGGGGGAAATTCAGCCCTGACCTAAACAGACACAAATCCCATTAAATTACACTGGGACTGAATCCAGTACTGCCAGGTCACCCAATAGCCTTGAAAATATGGGTGAAACCTACTTTGTCCCTGTGGGAATAACAAATCATTACAAGTCGCTGAACTATTTTTCCCAGTACATCATCACTGTTATGCATCTCCATTATCTGCATGTCACAAAATTGAGTCAATGCAACATTTTAAATTGGTAATGAGACCCTTGGTCACTCACCACTTACTCCTGGTAAGGAAAGATGCAGAGGCCTGCTCTGTCCACAGGCAGCCAGCTGTTTCCACAGCCCAAATCACAGAGCTCTGCAGCCACATGTTCAGTTTCCTCATTCACAGCACTCACACACATGACCTCTTCAGCGATCCTTCTTGGGAGATATAATCATTGCTTCAAGACTGCTCTCCAGGCTAAGTTTCATTGAGCACTTGAGGAAAGAACATATTGTCTATACATTCATCCTGCAATCAATTTCAAGTGAAATCTGCCATAATTCTCATGATTTTGATAGGCTATTAATATAGACAATATTGCCAAATAATTTATACCTGTTACATCATCACATACAATCATTTCTAACTGCCAAGGTTTAAAAGTAGCCAATGACATTCAGATAAGCCCACTTTTAGATCATTACGGGAGGTGATGGTCAAGTGATTCTTGCCACAGTACACAATTATTTGAAAAAGCATGATTTAGAAAGTGAATAAAGGGTTTCATAAACTAGAACAAGAGTACAATTATTATTAACAATCCTTTCTGATTTAAACACACATAATGCAACATTATTACTTGAATGCTTCAACAATACCGAATATACTGCTGTCTGAAACAGTTTGTAAACAGCCTCGATATCTTGCATTAAAACTGGAAGACTTTTTTCACACGTTTCTAGCTCTAGCAAAAACCAGAAGGTATCAATCACCCAGGTTTAACAGCAGCTGACTGAAGCCATTCATTGAGCTGCACATTGCTACCACTGTGGCCCCATGAATAAGTTTCAAAGTCTCCCCCTCCTTTTTTTGTTTCTCTGAGTGGACTCTTAACAGCACAATTTTTTTTTTTAATTTTTTTTTTTTTTTGCTTTCTGAATGGCTTTGAGAGATCAGCTGGAAAGAAGCACCATTAGTAAAAACAAAAGTTTTCAAAGGGAAGTGGGAACAAAGTGGACATATTAGAGACAACTTGTGATTCATGGCCTACACTGTGCTTTGCCCCTCTCTTTACCTCAATACACTTTTCAGTTTTACTGCTGGATAAGAGCAGGGCAGACCATTGCACTTCTCCTAGCAACCAAAAATCACTTAGGGGAAAAAAAGGCTCGCTGTCTGCAGAAAGGGAGAACAGAGATATTTGGGGTCATACAAAGACAGACATATGTTCTTTTGCATTTCATTCTAAATTCAGCAGTTGTCAAAAAAAAATCGGTAAATAAAAACAATAATAAGTAGTTCTGGTTTACACTGATTCCTATTTAATTAAATATCTATTTGTCTACTTGTCACACATTCAATTTTCCTTTAATTCAGTGTTCTAATGGTTCCTACTACTGTTTAAAGTTTTGCTTTCAGGCACATAAATTCTATCCCTTACAGTTTCTAAAGTTACTTTCTTTTCACAGATCTATACACACTTCTAATAATCTCTCCACACAGATTTTTCTTTTTAAAATCTAGATGTATGCACAGAGAAAACTATTCTTAAGGATTTAAACACAACAACACTAAAAGACAATTTTATCATAGGATTCTCCTGTTCTAAATGTCAAGATTTCACCCCATAGATAGGATTTAAATGTTACAGAACATATTGTCTGATCTCATTAGGTAAAGACCACACTGCACAGTTTAAGATGATGAAACAAATTCAAGCAGGAGAAAAAAAACAAAACCACAGAATTTTGTAATTCAGACATACTGACAGACATCTGAAAAGCCAAATCACATTGACTAGCTTAAAATCAAAGCATTATAACTTCAAATCCAGCTTGGTAACAGAACATATGCACAGATCACAGGTAAAATGCAGCCTGAAGTATTTATGATAGTTATTTTTTTTTCCACTGGAAGTCCTTTGTTTAATAGCTCTTGCCTTGACGTTAACCAACTATTCGAGTTAGTCCACTGAATTCTTCTTACATACCATAAAAACATATATAAAATAAAGCCCCAGCCAATTTATCACAGCACTTCTGCAGTGTATCAGGTTAGAGCCACCACTGACCTTAGTTCACTGCATCAAACTACAAATTGGTGTCTCCTTGCAGCCACTCCAAACAAATCTGGACTAACACAATTTAACAGAAAAGCTTATTCACTTCATGGATAAGTGATGTACAAATGACATAGCAATGGTAAAAGCCTAAATATACTGAGTATGAATCAGCCCTGAAATGCTCAGGGATCAGCACTCTCCTAGTGGTGCTTTGCTCCCCTGTTCATTCTCTACACTAACCCAGTTCCTCTGCTCGGTGTCTCTCTCCATCAAGGCATGGACCTGGAATCACTTTTTCTCCCAGCTTACACTGTAGGTTCTCTCTCCAGAAAACTGTCAGAGCAGGGCAGTGTTACTGCACCTGCAGGAACAATAAGCATCTCCAGGTCTCACTCTGAAAAGTGAGGAGGAGGATGCACCCACAGATCCTTTTCCTGCAGGCTCTACTATGGAGTCTCAATCCCAAGGAGAAGATCAAGTTCTCTAGGGAAAGGAAATGCAGGTGAAGAAAACACTCTTTCCAACTAGCTTAGTTCAACAGCTTTTCTATGCCATCTGAATTTTTCATAATACTGAAAGAAACTATCATCCATCCTTTAGTTACAGAATTCTCTTCTGGATAAAACAAACTGTGAAAACTGACCGTTCCTTTTGCCAGGATGAAGTCATCTGGGCTACTGGACATGTGGACCTTGAAAACTGCACAGAATGACAGCTTGAGAACCCATGATTACAGGGCTCCTGCAGCATTAAAATACTTTTCATACCTGCTTTTTAACTCTTGACATTTTCACAGCAGTAAAAAAGTACCTCTGGTACCCCGGCATGAGCTGTCCCTCCATTCACTATGAATGAGAAACAAGTTGACTGATGTTAGTTACCTGATATTTTGGTTTCAAAAAGGTTAAATTTTTTCCACTCAGTTTCTCTTGCAATCAATGGCAAGTGATTAATAGACGTGAACTACAGCTTGCTGTGTTTTACAACTTGCTGCTGGCCGTTTCTTCCTTACTTATTTGTCCAATCTGCATTTATGACAGGCACATTACAGAGATGCTCTTGTCGCCTTGGCACACTGCACTGCAGCTATAGAGGCAATGCCTAAATACAAATGAAAAGACCATATGCTGCAACAGACAGGGTGGCACCATCCTCTAGGTAGTCTCTAATGAGTGAGACCATACTTAGCTCCTGGCATCCTCACTCATCCTACCAGTTCATTTCCATATATCAGACAAAATAAACTGTTCTCCCAATTAATCTGAGAAAAAGTGATGAAAGTAAATGCAAGATATAACAAAGTATAAAGTGGCACAACGGCAGGTCCTTCACTGTCATCAGACTGTAGAATTCTGATGGAACTGAACTGGTACAATGAAGACTCACTGACAAGGGTAATTCTCCAATCAAGTACCACATATCCTTTAAGGTTGCACCAAACCATGCTTGGAAGAGTGTCTTGTGCATTGAGCACCTGAAAATGATGAGGAGTGAATCTGAAGATATTTTGAGTTCTTCCAGTCATCACTCAGGGAAGCAGAACTGAAGGAGTATCCCCACAACCACGACAAATAATAGCACTGAAAGTCTGCAACAGCACCTGCATGCACGCAATCTCGATGGCTTACAAAATACACACTGGAATCACGAGATAAGGGTGACCTTCAGTTATCAGCAAGCCAGAGACATGATGTCTCCTAGGAGAAACAGCAAGACAAACAAGCAACAAGGAATAATGTTTGCCAGCCTTTAGTACATAACCAGAAAGTTCTCTCACAACCCAGTTAAAACAGATTTATTAACTAAGGGATCTGCAGATAATAACTATTATTTAGTTAGTCTACAAAAAATAAATTGCTCACCAAAAGCAAACAAACAAAACCCAACAACAACAACAAAAAAACTGGGGGAGCTGTAAGTTATACCGTTCTATGCACACGCACAAGATACTTCTGCCAGAATAATGCTTAGATGAATAACCTCACATCACATTTGTCCAGAACCCAGACATGAATCTCATTGAGCCCTGGCCACCAGAGCACAGCGGCTCAATATATGTATCAGCAAGTTATTACATGGGTGTTACTGACTAGTTTGTCTATTGTTGTTCATGCATTTTCTGATGAAGGCTATTATTTTAATAAAATTAAAAGAACATCTTGGATCTCTTCCACGGCAGCAATGCCAAGATAAGCTGCAGAGATGGAATTAAAAATCCATTTTTTACTTCATGAACTTTTGGCTTGAAAAAACATTACAAATGCATATCTTTACATACACAACAAAGCACAAGAAGCAGCCTTTTGGTTACAAAGGGAAACTGCACAAGTAAAGAGAGCACTGTAGGAAGCAGAAAGCAGTGAGGAGAACTGAGGCATCAACATGCACTTGTACACTCTAGTATTTATGTAGTTGTTGTAGTGTTGTATATAGCAAGTCAACTTCATCTTGTAGCAAGATTACAGTACATGAATTAAGATCTGAGCCTTTACTTACAGTAAGCCAGAATAACATCGCCTGTTTTCAGTGCTCTGTGAACTCAATAGCAAAGCCCTTACAGATTTCAGGGGTACAGTGAGGACCTAAATTAATGGGACTTATCTAATTATCCACTATAACAACAAAAGTTATTAACCATGGGTGATCAGCATTTATTTTGTTAAGGAGAAGTTTTGAGGTGAGGGCAAGACTAAACTCAGTCTTATTTCTAGACATATAAAGTCAAGGGCACAGAGTCCACAATCCATAAGAGAAGTCAGGTGTGAGAGTAAAGATGGTGCCACTAAATTATACATCTGCAAATCTCTACCTCTATATTAATATTTTGGAATCAAAGATCTCATAACTAACAGTCCACATGACTATCCTGCATAAAAGGTATCCTCAACATTCTCTCAGGTAGTGATTTAAGATCAGATTCCATACCTATCCACGCACCAAAACAAATTGTTTTGAACATGCAAGGCATGTGTACTGTCAATGTATAATTGCAGGAAACCTCAGGGAGCAATAAAAGGGTACTGTAAAAATTCAGCACTTACATGTAAGAAATGTCTGTTCAGTCAGAACAAAAAAGTCAAAACATTTTATTTATTTAATATTTATTTGTTTGGCAAGAGCAAATGTTCCGCCTTCTTCTTGCGAAATAAAGAGATTTCTGTAGAAATGTAGAAAAGCACACCAGTAACGGAGTCTCTTGGCAAGAAACAGCATCAATATGATCACTAAGCATCCTCCCCAAGGTTGGTGAGAGAGGCGTGAGCCAGATGGCAGCCACAGGAAGAGCAACCTCTGCCATGCCAGCTGAGATAACAGATAAAACCTGACAGCAGCGTCCTCTTAGGTGGCTGAAACTGAATGCACAGAACCTGTTAGCAATCTCTTCAGCTGAGATCAATATTTGAATAGCAATTCAAGGGTAACAAATGGCTAAAAAGCCGTTGCATACTCTTTAGTAATTTCCACTAAATGGTTCAGCAGCGGACAGAGCACATCTCGAATTTAGGGCTATGTGCCCACATAGCATTGCTATGGAAAAGAAATTCCTGGAAATGGAGTTGACTGGACAGACCAGCCAAAGCCCCCATTTCGCCTCATCACACTTTTTTGGCACATCTCCTTGATACTTTTTATGTATCTTTAAAAATGGACCTGAACTCTTTTGTCTACTTTCAAGGTTGCGTATTTTTAGCCGGCATTGCTAAAACTTAATTTCCCTGAGCAACATCAATCTCATCATTCAGAGAGTTCCTAATGGAAGGATTATTGTAGTCAGTGCAACTCATGTAAAGGCTTAAAACCTCCTAATTTCAACTTTTCAGAAAGATTTGTGGAGTATCAGACCTTTTGCAGAGCTCCAAATTAGCAAAGGCAAAAACCAAAGTACCTGGATTATCCTATTATTTTTCAAGCAAATCTATCTCTGGAAGTGCAATGACTAGGTACCCTCAATGCTTATCTTCTGCACGTAAAAACATATTGTTGCAACGATGACATCACACAGAAAGTAAAGAAAGCAAAATCTTAAGACTAATAGGCATAAATTCAGCATTACTAAGCAAAGTTTTAAAACATATTATTAACTTGGAAGATGTGTTTAAATTCTTATTAACTTCAGCGAGATGGAAGCACTTAAACGCTCTGCAGAATTGGATCCTATGGAAGAAAAAGGTAAAAGAAACAAAACTGAAAACTCTCCAGAATTTTACTCTTAAAGCATTAAAATGCACACATTCAGCAGAAGCAAAGGTTATCCATCAACAGCAAAACTCACATGAGAGACCAAGACCCTGTCAGCTCAAATACTCACTGGAAGAATATACTCCAGCTTTATATGAAAGCCATGATCTCCAGTGGGCAACAGGGACCTGCACAAGGCCACAGATGTGTGGTTCATTGGCATGGAGAAATAAAAAGAATTAAAAAACAAGCAGAGAAACAAAACAAAAAAAAAAAACCCAGAATGTTTCAGCCATCACACTATTTCACATGCACACTTTTCATTAAGAAAAAAAGTGGTTTTGAGATGTATTAATAGGGAGATAAAATGCAGTTTTCACAGAATTATTCTGATAAATCTTTAACACCTTCACCCATTCAAGGGCATCAAACTTGCAGTTTTCAAGGGACTAAACGCCAGCTCTGACATAAACAGCTGTAATTTTCATTGAAAGTACTTATGAGTCCTACCAGGCCAGGGCCTTGCCCACCAAAACACATTATTTCACATCAGTTGAGAACTTTTCTGTTAATACTTGGTCTTTCAAACTTTATTAATCATTGGAAAAAAGATAACAAAACACAAAGCAATGAAAGAACAATCAATTGAACACTCTTAAAAATCCACATGAAATCAACTCCTAACTACAGTAGCTAGTGACTTACTTTAGGGTACAGACTCTGTCTGGTGGGGGGGAAGAAGGGCTTGCGTGTGTTTTGGTATTTGGGATTATTTGTGTTTATTTTTTCACTTATTTGCCTTTCGTCAAGAACAGTAACCAAAATTGATAGCTAAAGAGAAATGAAGTTATTCCCTGATCAGAGTGTAAGAACATGGGCAGGGTTACAGGAAAATCATAACCACAATAATAAAACCCCTAAAATCTACTTAAATATATGTACTACATGTTTTTGTCCATTTTTGTTGGGCTTTTGCAATTTTCAGGTGTCCAAAAACCATGGGCAGCAAAAATAACTTTGGAAGGAAAAAATAATAATTTTTATCTATACAGCTTTTGAATCACTAAATAAAACTAAACTCAGAGGGAAAAGGATGGTTAACATGCCTCAAATGCTACAGTGTCTATGTCTGGACTTCTTGCCAAGAGAACAAACAAAAACACCCAGCCAAACCCAGCAACAAAAACCCCTCAAACCCAGAAATGCACTAAGAGGTAACTTTCAAACATAGCAAACAAACCAAGAACCTATTAAACAAGAGGACTGTTGGGTTTTGCCCTTTATTCTTAAGCTAAAGCATCGCAAATGGTGCTGATGTTGATAGAGATCTTTTCAAAGCAACTAGTGGTACATGTCAGCCTAAGATGTGATCGTAATTACTATGCTTCTAAAGAGACAAAAGCACTGTGTGCCAAGCTTGCCTGCCAGTATTTCTTCAAAGCTACTTGTTAGTCATTTCGACAATAACAGCTTATATCTACTTGGTCATGATGTGCTATCCACAAAGCTCCTTATTTATTTATTTCAGAGAGTTGTTAATGTAGGCAAACTTGACAGTCTCTGCAATGTCTTCCCACAAAAGGGGAGGATCACATCTATTCCAGGCAGCTTCTTGGCAATTTTTTCTACTGGTCCGGCTCTAAATTAGCTGTGTGCTTCACCTGCACCGCCCCACCCTCATAAGGCTAAACCAGAACAAAGGTTCTACATGCGTTCCCTGTGACAAAACTCGAATAAATTATGTCTTGCTCCTGTCGTTCCAACAAGCTGGTTAATTGCATTTGTTTCATATTTCTCCAAACAGCCTGGTACTTTAATTACATTCTCTAACACCAAGCTCCTCTGATTCACTCTGTCACTTCCACTGAGCAGTTTAATTGTATTCCTTCTAGCTACATACAATTTTAAACACTTACGAAGACTAATAATTACATTTCTATGACCTGATGTTTGCAGTTGTGTATACAAAGATATCTCCAATTTCAGTGGTCTTAATGATCTTTTGTTACAGCAAGAAACATACAGCAAAACCTAAAACAAAACCCCAGCAAAACTATGACTGCACTGACAGACACAAACGCTCTATTAAATCATTTCACAGTTACAACTTCTCTTGTTCAGTTTAGCATGTGAATACATTATGCAGAAATTTTCTTATCGGTTGACCAAACTGAATATTCAACTGCAGAGCATATTCTGCAGCCAAGGTAAAACTGTGCTTTAATCTGTCCCTCTTCTATTTTGCCTCCTTTCTTGCTTGGGGGGGTGGTGGAGAAACACCCAAAGCAGCCTGTGACTGCGAACAATAAACCCTGAGCCCTTGCCTAGAGGCTGCTACAGTAAATGCTGCGAACAGCTTCTTGAAACAAAGTTTGCTTTGACACACAGGCGAAAACATCCCGGGTCCCAGACATTACATTCACCTCAAGCCTACAGAACTGCTTAGAGCTGCAAAGAGCCGATGCTAGCCGGGCTGCCGAGCACCCGGTGCCAGCACACACTCTGTAGAGCCGGATGCTCGCTGCTAGTCGTGTGCTTGAGCTGCTGCAGTGCATGCACAGCCTGTGCAGCAGCACAGCGCCCGCCCCTACTCTGGAAGGCAATTTACCCTTGCACTGAAGTTCTCGCCCTGCTAAATCGTACTTCCCCAAGATGATAATTTACAGCTCCCCATCCAGCACTTAAACTCGAAAACCACAAGAAACGTTGCAGAGCACACCCAAAGGGAGGGGGGCGGTGCGTGTAAGGAAACCCACCCTCTCCCCAGACGTTGCTAAGCTTTATGCAAACCCTCCCTCCGGGAAGCTCGCAACGAGGATAAAGCCGACGGGGAGCCGCTGCCGCCCCACCTGCCCGGCTCGGCGGAGCTGGGCGGAGGCGGAGCGGGGTGGTCGGGGCTGAGCTGCCGCCGCCCCGCGCTCCCAGCCCGCCTCCCTCCCGCCCTTCCTGCCGCTCGCCAGCGCCGAACGAGGCGGTGAGGGACTCTGGAAATCCGCCAGTCCTCCTCACCTGGAGCCGTGGCACAGCTAACCTATTTATTTCATCAGCTGGCTCTCCCGGTGGGAAGTTTAACAATAGAAGGCGGCAAAGTAATACCAGCTACAACAGCGCTCTGCTTTTCCGTTCTCCTTCCCGCTCTCCACCCCCAAATAAAAGATTTATCACGGTAGTTTTTGCTCGCCACCTCAAGCTGGCATTTTTCCATTCATAAGCTGCTTTTCCATTAAGTTAGGAGACGGGAAGGACTGCTTATTGAAAACATATATTCTCCCTCTTCCGACCCCTCCCTCCCCAAATACCATTTTTATACCGGGAACAAACTTAAGGCTCTGTAACGTTAAAGCTTATAATGCCATCCATGTGGTGTCCCAAATCAGATTCAGATGAAGGGGATTTCTGCACAGAAATGACATATCTAAAATAAGCGAACTTACCATAGACTTGGAAAAATGCAAATCCGAAGAGCAGGAGTGGCGTCAGCAGACCCATTTTGACATATTAAAAACAATCCCGACCACTTGCGAGACCAATTCCACAGAGATTTAAAAAAGAAAAAAAAAAAGAAAAAAAGAGAAAAGAAAAAAGTATCCAAAGCCAGTAAGAGAGGTAGGTCCGAAAGTTTTCAGTTTCCTAGCAGCTACTTAAGGAGAGGCAAATCTTCAATGCAAAAGCTGGAGATGCAAAGGTCTTGAATGTGACACTTTTAGATCCATATAGATTGGAGCAGCAGCGAGTGAGCTCCGAAGGCTTCTGTTTTGCACACACGCTCCTTCCTAAATTCCCACCAATCCAGCCCAAGCAGAGGAATTATTCAAGTGTGTCTAAGACTCTCTTTAGGATCCATGGCAATCCAAAAGCAAGCTCTTTCTTCGGAAGACAAGGAGAGCCTCTGATAAAGGACCTGATTCCTAGAAAGTGCCCAACAAACTTCCCGGCACTTTGCAGGAAAACCATTGGTTTGGTTCGGCTATTTTGCCTTCCTCTCGCCCTCCCCCTACCCCTTTCTCTCTCCCTTTCTCTCCCCAAATCAGTTCAAGCTGCAGAGTTTCTCACTTAACTTCCATAATAGGAACGCCCAGGCAATGTGCTACACGGGAGGGGACCGGCTTGCTTTCTCAGCATCTCCTCAAAAGAAAAATAATAATAATAAAAAATAGTAATAAAGCCGTGTTCCCTGCACCTCCCTCCTCACTGGCAGCGGAGCGGGAACTGTTGGAGGGCAGGACCCCGGCGCGGAGCCGCGGCTGGTGGCGGCGGGGGCTGCGGGGAGTTCGGAGCTCTCCCGCCGCCGCGGCTCTCCCGGGCGGCCCCGGAGTCCGCCGCTCCTCTCCTCGCTCCGCTCCTCTCTCCCCTCCTCTCCCGCCGCCTCCGCCTCCCGCCGCCACGGACACACCGGCTGGAAGGGAGAGGGAGGAGAATGAGCGCGGCTCCCGAGGCTGCCTGGGGAAGGGAGGCTGCGGGGTGTGGACTAAACCACTGCGCTCCACACCCACGCGTCCCTCTCTCTCTCTCCTCCCGGGGTAGGGAGATGGGGATGGCGATGCCAGCAGGCAGCCGCAGGGCTGGGAATCAGGCTCGCTGCCTTCCCTCTACAGTTGGGTGTAGGTAGGATTTACATGATTGTTCCTCACCGCTTCCCCTTTAATGGGCAGCTAATTTTTCGGTAAGTGATTTCATGGAACTGCTCTCTAATTATTCATTTTCCCTCTCGCGCGCACACGCAAGCGCTCGGGAGTGAGACCCTCGAAAGGATATTCCCCAGGGATTTCTCTGCCGGCCTGCTCTGTGGAAAAGGAAGGAGATGTGGCAAATAAAACAAAACACAAAACAAAAGATCGCACGTGTCCCACGGAGCCTGCGGGACCGGCGGGCACCGCCGAAACCCAGGAGCCTCCAGCCTCCCTTGGCCCCCGCGGATGCATCGCAGCTCCCGCCAGCGGGAAAGTTTGGAGGTCCCCGGAGGCGACGGAGACGGGAGAACGATCCGCCTCGCCCCTAAGGAACCAGAACAGCCCCTCTCCCCCAGGCGCTCAGAACGAGCCCCGAAGCACCACAGCAGCAAAAGGGGGGACAGGAGGGGAGGAACCGCGCGTAGGGAAGCGGGATGGAACCGGCTCCCGGTGCCGGAGCGGGGCAGAGACCCTGAGAGGGGCTGAGACATCCCATGAGGGGGTGAGACACCCGTGAGGGAGACACAGACACCCAGTGAGGAGGGGTGGGCAGTGACACCCCGCGATGGGGACACAGACACCCTGTGAGGGTGAGGGACAGCCCGTTATGGGGACGCAGACACCCTGTGAGGGGTGGGAGACAGCCCGTGATGGGGACACAGACACCCCGTGAGGGTGAGGGACAGCCCGTGATGGGGACACAGACACCCCGTG
>VZRM01008235.1:1383649-1394549 GCA_013397955.1 Grantiella picta
AAAAAAAAAAAAAATATATATATAAAAAGGGTGCCAGAAGCATTTGCTTCTTTCTCTGTCTCACAGGTGTCTCTTGCAGCACAGAGTGTCACCTTCTGCTACAACATTAAAAATTCCTGACTTGTGGCATCTGACTTCAGAGTGTTCCTCTGGAAATACCAATCAAGCAACACTAAGAACCATATTTTGAAATATCCTTACTTTGCTAGACTGAGTTAGTATGTCTGCACTATTTTTAGTTACTAGTACAGCTACAGTGCTTACCACAATTATAAGAATGATCTATGCCGTTGGTAAGAGAAATATTTGGCAAATGAAATTATTGCAATTTTTGATATATATCATATGCTCAATTTAGGGTTTACATCCACAGCTCATTAAATGTGCAAAAACTGGTAAAAGAAGGATGGTACAGTTTCTTGACAATCATTAAAACCTCCTCACCTAAAATAAATGCTACTTTATAATTTTATTTTTAGATGAGATTAAAAGCAGGTTATAAGTACAAATACTTAGATGATAGATAAAATATTATTTGATAAAGATTTTGTAGATCCTACTTTCCCTTTGTTCTTTGATTGTACGTTTACCACTCATAAAAAAGAAGAAAAAAAGATTGTGTTTTCCAGCTTTGCAGCTTGGACAAAAACTCAAGAAAGCAGAAAAATAATTGGTAGTTAAAAAAAGAATTTGAAAATGGATTATGTATAAAACCAGGGCCAAATTATTTCCTTTCTGGGGCAGAATGGGGAGGGGAAAGAAAGATCCAAGTGGCATTCACCAAAAAATGGGTAAGGTTGCTGCTATGTGAAACACAGATCTATGTTTCCCTGCAGAGTAAAAGAGTGCAGCGCACCATCCATTGAGATACCTGGAGCTGGCATTGTAGGGAGCAAAAACATCTCTGTTGTAAAGGGATAAGAAAAGCAGAAAACACATCTGTGACCTGCTGCAGGAGTGGCTGGAACTCAAAACCCATAGTGGGGAGTACAGAGCCTGTCACAGCTCTGTCACAAGCACTGGAGCTGTCCCAGAGCTGCTGGGTTTTGTATGCACTTGCAAAGAGCAGGTGGAATTGCACTTTTTTCAGATGGGACACAAGGCAATGAACAGCACTGCCATCGTGGGAGGGTTCTAGTCAGGTGTCAGGAAACAGGATTTACAAACAGGTGCCCGAGGGGACTGTGGAATCACTGTCCCTGGAGATATTCAAAACTTAACTGGACAGTGCCCTAGACATTGAAGATGAACCTGCTTTGAGCTGGACTAGAGGATCTCCAGAGGTCTCTTGATCCATATTTTTCCATGTTTCCGTGATTCTGTGAGCGGCAATACTGACAAAGCTGCGATAATGCAAGTGTACTTTGACACCAAGCACCAAGGTTTCTTAGTAGAGAATTATGTACTCAACTTCTATAATAAACTACATAAAAATGCACACACAAGCTATAAATAAAGGAATTGCTTGATTTTCCTCAAATTTAAGCCTGTTGCAATAATAAGAGCCTTTGCTGAGGGACTCCTATGCAGACTGAACAGTGAACACCACAGGAGTAGAAGAGCAAGGAGAAGTAGAAGAGCATTCCTTGCTCTCTTGTGATTGGAAATGCTTTCCTTCGGAACTGCAGTATCTAGAATTAATAACCTTTCTACCAAGTGCAGTAAGTTGCACATCAGGCTTATGTCTGTCTCCACACTAGGCTGCAGCATGAATTTGTTATTTGCAACAGGTCACACTGCATCCCTTCCAGTCCTTCCCCTGACTATATCTAGCTGGCCTTCCCCATGTCGGGAATTTCCTCATACACACTTATATTTTCTTATTGGTATGTCTAACAACATCTCCCTTTTGTAAGAGCTGTGAATGTGCCTGTCTGCTACATCAGGAACTTCTATTCTCTCTCTTATATCTTATGAATTTCTTTGTCTAATGAAGTAAGTAAATTACTTAATAAGATGAAGGTAACAATTATGGAATAAAGAGATAATCAATGTAAATAAGGACATCAAAGACATTCTATCAACTATAAATAAAATAAGATTCCAAGAGTAATTTAGTTTGTTCTTTTGATAATGTCATCCACTATTTGGACATTCATTTTAATTAAAAAATAACAAAAATGCACTCAGCCCTAATTCACAGAAAAAATCCTAAAACCATTCCTTAAGTGACAAGGTAAACTTAATTTCCAAAGACAGTTTAGCTCTCCAGGGGGCATAAGGTGGCCGTTGAGTCATTCAGTAAAAGAATGAGTGTTTAAAATTAATAACTGGAAGATGATAAAATCTAGCCCTGTCTACAGGAGAGATGCAAAAGTGAAATTCTCACTAGAAAAAATGTATTTCTTCATAGTGCAATCAGATGGATTTACATGAAATTAAGTGTAGCTATTGCACCCTGACTTCCAAGGATCAGACAATCAGGCTGTAGAGCAACAAATTTATAACTGTATACAAGGATACAAAAATAAATCTTAAGCTGAGCTCTATATTCCTACATAATTATATTAGATATAGCATGTTATGCTCTCTTATTAAGTGACATATGTCACACTTTCCATAACAAGTGCATATTGACAGCCAACTACATTAGCCAACAATATTTACACTTTAATTACAGCTTTTAAAATAATATGTACATAAGTTAACAGTTGGACTCGATATCTCAGAGGTCTTTTCCAACCTTAAAAATTCTGTGATTTTATGATATGTTATGATATGTTAACAGGGCCAAATTCATAAAAGTAGATCCCTGTGTAAATCTTGATTATGTAGATACCCATTTGTAGATGGGCAAATATTCTTATACTAGGCACTGTTTAATTTAATAATGTAGGAAACAAGATTTATTATGTCATTAACAAGTCAATTTACATGACAATTCTAATAAACACATCCAGTATTGTTTTTCAGTCTTGACTGGCTTTTGAATTTAACTGGATTTCATTGTGATTGTTCTGTAGAAGAAGACTGACTTACTGTGTTCCTTTTGTTACCTCTGGCCTCTAAAGGGTCATCAGCACAGATAGGTTATGCTTTGCATAATTTCTGCTTTATTACAGTCCTCGACTGCAATCATATATTAGTCAAACCAAGGACCGGTTGTGGTACCAGAGAGCTTCTGATTTATGAAGATGTCAGCTCCCAAAAATCTGGCCCATCGCTGTGGTGGCACCCCTAACAGCATTAGAGGGTCGTGCTTGTTTCTACCAGTGGGTTTGTAATGTTCCCAGCAGGCTATGATTCTTTTTTTGCAATATGGTGCTGTCAACACTGTTCTCATCAGTTATACATATCAGTGGATTATTAACAATATTTGTCAGACTTCTATATTAGTTTTGTCCCACAACAGCCTTGCCTCACTTCAGCAATAGAATTACATTTTACATTGTCTCAAGAAATGCTTTTAAATTAGAACTGATGTTTCAGTTGTATGATTTTTCACTGCTGATGTAATTTAGCTTTCTATCGAAATTTTTATATGAGTATATGACTTATTTTTTAGAAGTGTGATCCTATTAAAGACAGCTGAAACATAGAGAGTTCCCACAGCAGAAATTGGGCTAATACCTCTCCCATGCATGGCAGACTAGAAGAACGGTCAAGACTCATATAAATTTCCAAAGTAAATGGAAAAGAAACGTCAAACAAGAAAAAGCTTGAAGTCTCAGAGCAAGACTTCTCCTTAAAATGTATGCATTTAATCAAAACCTTGAATACGTACAAATGTAAACATCAAGTATCTTGTATAATCACTAGAGGAGCTATCATATTTTGTATATTTTGCAGCTAAAGCTATTATAGGATTTGATTGCCTAAATTGTATATAAAATCAGCAAACTTTTACCAGGAAAATACGTGGGAATGTTTTCCTCTATGCTGCATATCCCATTATACTGGGAGCAGCTGTGGCAGTACACAGCCCCTTTAAAACCAATAAAACTGAACATGCAAAGGGGCAGCTCAGAACGCAGAGGCAGAAGCCAATGATTCATTTGAACGTCTGTCTCTGTACTGAAATACAAAATAGCAATTACCTCAAAGCTGCTTGCTGCCACAGCTAGGAAGACTCTCTCACATTTAAAGCACATAACAGAAAATAGGGGTTTTTTCATTTTTTTCTATTCATTGTGCATCTTGCAGTACTGGGCTGATGGTGGAATTTAGCATGTTTCAATCTCAGACACCAGTTTAAACCTCACCCTTGGTGATGGTGACCAAAAGTTATTACTTGATTCCTACTTAAATTATTTTAGGGTCAGCTCCTTGTAGAAAAGAGAAACACATTGTAAGCTTATCTTACCCAGACAATCAGCAATAGCTCAACCTTTTAGGACAACCTGGAGAAGAAAAGGGCATTTCGCACTGCCATGGCCCAGAGGGTTATCTCGAGAATGAAGGAAGAACTGGGTTTCAACAGCATCTACCACAATGAGATCCTGTTACCACGTCAGTGTATCTATGGACTTCTGTAATATAAATAGTAATTAAATCCCTCTGCCCCATGGCCTGCTGAAAGATTTTCTAAAAGAAATGTGTCTTCCACAATCCTGGCAAAAAGTTATGTAAAAAATTTATTTTTTATCATTTCCCAAGGGAAAAAAACCCACAAAAGAAAAAAAGCAAAAAGCTATTTAATCTGTAAGTGACATATCTATTAAAATGTCAGGCTTAAAGTTTATGAGCCAATAAGTGAAGCCACAAGATTATTTTTAAGTAAAAAAGGGTAAATACACCTATATAAGGAATTCAGAATTCTGTAATAATGCCTATAGATGTGTAGGTGCCATGAAATAATGAAGATATGTGTGTGATTGATAATTTTGCTATTTAAAAAGAAATAGCAGTCCAACTTGAAGAATAGAAGGAAGGAGATATTATCATCTAAATTTGCACAGAATTTACTTGAAAATCTTCCATGAGTACTTGCAGGACTGGAATTCTCATATAACAAAAACCACTTTAAGTCTTTCCAGTATCCTTTGGAAGAAGTAGCACAGCTGATCTCAAATAATTGAAATAATGCAGCAGGCCACCTGGGAAATTCTTCCTCTGGGAAGTATAGAGAACCATTCAAGTGATCTATATTACAAAGAAAATTGGCTTAAAATCCGATGTTCTTTTACTGTTGACCACCCCTGTACTTTAGTGCTTCTGCAGGCATAGGATGGAGCTGGTTATGTAATCACAGTAATACTGACACAGAAATCTGAGTACCACTTTTTTTTTTCCTTTCTCATAAATCCATTTTCCTCCTTCATCAGGAACTGTAGTGATAGGACAAGGGGGAATAGCTTCAAACAGAAAGTGGGCAGGTATAGATTAAATATTAGAAAGAAACTCATTACTGGGAGGGTGGTAAGGCAATGGAATAGGTTGCCCAGAGGATGTCCCATCCCTGAAAGTGTTCACAACAAGGTTGAGTGGAGCTCTGAGCAACCTGATCTAGTGGAAAGTGTCACTTCTAACCCAAACTGTTCTAAGATTCTGTGATGCTATTTAATTTTCCTGACATATGACCCGGAAGATGGTCAGTGATTCCACATATGCTCTCGTAAAAGAAGTTCGAATCTTGTAATTTACAATAGAAAATAAATCCATATTGCCTAAATGAAATGTACATCTTCTGAGCCGAGAAGGAGCTTGAATTTTAGCCATCAACCATTGGCGGTGTCTACCCTTAAACTACGAAACATTAAAATACAAAGGGTTATATTTCTAAAATTTTAGAGAGGCCAGAAGATATCAGTGATCAGCTTATTTGCAGAAAGGCTTACAGTTGCTTAAGTCAAGCCTTAGACAAGGAAGATGTAGAAAAACTGATAGAAGCCTTCCATAACTCCAGCATGACAAAAAGAAGGGAGCTGGTGTCTGATACACACAGAGATGTCTGTTCCACCGGGAATAAGATTATAGATGCAAGAGTGCCACAAAAAGGCTAGAGCATCTGAACCACTAAATCCTGGATTTGTAAGCAGTGACTTAATCCAAAGGCAGCCAAGTGAAATCACAGTGGTGGATCAAACTGAGGAAAGTACTCCTTAAAAGAGTGTCAAGATGAGCAAAAAAATGAAATGAGTGCTAAGTGACAGCAAGTTAATGTGAAGAACCCCTGGAATCTTATAAGGACGTCTTGAAACATCTTAAAATACATTGAAAATTTTGGATTTGAATTCTTTAAGTCCCTAGAAAGCAAAGCTGTAACAATTAATAACCACATTTCATAATCTAGGCAAATAGCAGATGATAGATGATTCTTTTATATAGGAAAAATGTCCCTTATTACATTTTCCAAAGTCTTGCTTACCATTAACATTTTAGATCTACATCATATTTAAGATGCTTTAATCAAACTGCTTAATATTCTAGACTGACAGGCTCATTAAGCTGAACAGTAGGATTGCTGTCATATGCACTTCAGGCACTTACAGTAGGAAATTTTCTATTTTTAATTCCAAATGTTTAAAGAGAAATTTTTATCATTAGAACTGTAACTGTACTTCTTTTCTTTGTGAGCCGTTAGTGTATTTTTGGCATCTCAGCTTTATTTTGGGGGTCTTTTACATTCTGAACTACTCAAGCAAAAGTGTAGTGACAGCAACAGCTTTGGTATAGTAGTTCCCCACTTTTTAAAAATACATTAATAATCTCTAATAATTTCTGCCTGTCAATGTTACAGAATCATCTACTGTAGCTACAGGTGCTCGGATTGATACCATTGTGTACTAACTCCCATTTGGTCTATATAATTTTAATGGATTAAAAAAACCTACCAAATTTTATTCATGTTAAGAGCAAAACAATTTTGCAGAAGAAATGTTTCTCCGAGGCCAGGTTTATCAAAATTGGTTAGAGGTGCTTCACAGTGCTGGGAGCATCTGTGTGGAAGCCTCATTAGTGTTGCAAGTCAGTGTGAGTTAAGTTTCTAGCTGTAAATTTCTTTTGAAGGTTCTTAACACATACCTATCTAAACATCTTTATTCTGGCAGTGTACAAAAACTTCCCTCATCAAGATCATCCTTGATCTGGAGATCTAGAAAATAAATCAAAGACTGTTTAAAGGGAGTGTGGAGTGCTAAGTACTCTTCTTTCAGATCAAATAAAAAGCGCAAGTACAGCTCTTTGGGTAGTAAGATACCTGGTATTAAATAGGAATTAACACAAGATTCCTTAAGCAGGCTGGGTCAGAAGCTGTGTTTTGTGATTACTAGTGAAAAAAGCAAAGACAAAGGCCAGGAGACAGGGAGTAAAATGGAATGGATAAAAATTGATGTAACAGGAGCAGGAAGGCAATTTCCAAGAGGAAAAGCAGGAACAAAAAAGTAGCTTAGCAGACATCTGAGAAAAGAATCTTCTCCTAATGCTACTTCTGTTACTTCCATGGAAAAGGAATCTCATATTGTCTTCGAAGAAGTTGGGAAGAACTGAACCTGCTTCAGTGTCACCCCCTAAAGAAAAATGCCACAAAATGCATGTAGACAAATTCAACTATTGGCCGCACATTGTTCTTTCATATTTTCAATAAGGCAAGAAAAAAAATAAGGTTTTTGGCAAATATTTTATCAGAATAGCAGATCTCAACACTAAATTCTATTCCTAAGTTACAACAGGAGCTGATAAAACCATTCTGTTTTTTCTGCTGTCTTCTCAGGAAGTATCATTATAAAGTCTTGTTCAAAGAGTCTATTTGTAGATCGGTACCTTCACCATTTTTTCCCTAATTATATAGAAGCCAAAATTGTAATATGAATAGTAGCAAAATCTTACTGCCACATTAAATCTCAGTGCCATGACAACATGTTCTTGTTTCTAAAACTGAGCTAGTTTTTTTCCTGTTTCTTTCTCCCTTTCTTTGTCAAGATCCAGTGAGAAGGTAGAGTTCAGCTGAATGACTCCACTGCTTTGGAGGTTTGACCATATGGTTTGCTGAGACTACTAAGGAACTTCAAGATAAAATATCCTACTATTTTTCTATCCTTGCCAAAACTTTTTTCTTGAATATTACATCTAAAAAGGGTATTGTGCCATTTTTATTCATGCAAGCATGCAAAATTTTGTATTTGTACTCCTGTGTCTGATTTGGAGATGTTGCTGCCATTTCTCCTATGATCGGGTTTCTGACTGAGACTCATAGCCACACCTGATTCATTTGGGTTTATTGAGGGTTTTTTTTGAAATAAAAACAGTCTAAAATTCCTCTAATTGGTGATTTGGATTTGTTTTTATTAGACACAGAGGTTGTAAAATAAAAAAAAAGTTTCTGGTGAAAAAATCCATTGGCAATCTCAATAATATTGTTCTTTCTACTTATTTTGGCTCTTTTTCCTCAGTATAAGGTTGCATACTGAAGGCATTTCCTCTGAAAGTTTAAAAGTGAGGTCACTGAAACAATTGTGATAAGATATTGTTTCTATCTGAAATTAGATGCGTCTGTCTTATCTCCATGTTTGATTAATTCCACTGCAATACAGTCATCTCTAGATTTCATATAAGCTGCTTTCAGCTTCCATTTAACTCCTTCCTTTTTAGTTTACAGAAAAGATACATATTAAAAAAAAAAATTAAAAGCAAGATTCCAATGGGGACATCTACACACTAAAAGACAAATTTCCAGTTTTACACTTGAAGAGGGACAGCTATCTGATAGATAGCTGGTGTAGCTACAACCCAGGTGTAGCACCTTGCACTTGGCCCTGTTAAGCCCTAAAAGAAGTCAAGCATTTACTTTTAACAGATACAAATTCTAGCAACACCAGATATGATTCATCTTGTTTTCAACAAGAAGCAACTACCTCGAGATAACAAAGCACAGTAACTCTTGGCTAGCGTAGTCTGTATAAAGCAAAGTACTCATTCTGTATTAACAAAATGCTATAAAATATAAAGCTTCTACCAGACTGCAGATAGCAGCCCTAAAATTCATCTCAAAACTGCTTTTACTCTCATTTCGTATTAAAAGGAACATATATCATTGTTGAGCCATGCGTTACATCTCACAGAAAGCAGTGGGGAAGTCCAAACATTGACCGTAATATGAATTAAAACATAGACATCATGGAATGATAGAATTGTGGAATATCCTGAGTTGGAAAGGACCACAAGCATCATCAAAGTCCAGCTCCTGGCCTTGCACATTACAAGCCCGAGTCACACCGTGTGCCCAAAAGCATTGCCCAATCACTTCTTGAGTTCTGTCAGGCTTGGTGCTGTGACCTCTTCTCTGGAGAGCCTGTTCAGTGCCCAACCACCCTCTGGGGGAACACAACTTTTCCTAATATCCAACCTAAACCTCCCCTGATTCAGCTTCAGGCCATTCCCTCAGGTCCTGTCACTGTGCACCCGAGAGAAGGCTGTCCCTGATGAGGAAGTTCTAGACTGCAATGAGGTCTCCCCTAAGTCATGAGGCGCTGGCAAAGGTGTGAACACAAATAATTTTCCTTTTTCCACTCTTGCTGTAATTGAATTCAGATGATTCTGAGTCATACTTTTAAAGAAAAATCAAAATCTACCTAAGAATTTCTAGCCTAGTCTAAAGATGAGAGACAAGTCTGCTTAGCAAGATGGAAAAGTTGTGGGAAAATTGTGACTTGGGATTCAAAGTTTTGAATACTACCCTCTAACTTCAGTGTGCTTTGTTCTCTAGAATGCGTAAACATGAAAAATCCAGCTAAAAATAGATCTTACATTTCATAAATATATTATTATCTGACTATGGGATGGACCTGAAAAACAAAATTTGCATAGTCTGGCTTTGATTCATGGATAGAAGGAAAACTTTAATATTTAATGATCCTACAGCAACCTTTGAGAGGTTCCAAGGAGACAGGAGACCGTGAATGAAAATGGAGTGTACTGTTAATATATCACTCACAGACAATGAAGAGATGTAATCTCTACTATATTGTAATTTTCAGCATGTGCGCCTTATAAATTTGAGACAAACATACAAAGGTCCCTACATTAGAAATTAGTTACACACTATTACTGGTGTTATCCCCTCACTCTCTGCATACATATATGTATTTAAATACCTCACCTAAATAGAATTAACCATGGCTAAACTAAAAAACACGTGGCTATGGTAAAATAATAGTCACACCTTGCAAATTGATTTTGGATTTCCTGATTAATTTCTTTAAAAAGTTATTTGCTCAATGTCCTCATGGTCAGCTGAACTGGAAGGGGTAAAGAGGGCACACCTTGGCTGTTTTCTGCCACATACTTAAAAATATCATTCATTTTTCCTGTATGGTCTTATGATCAATGTTTTAAAAAAGCTAGTCCAGTAAAATGAAGTGAAATTAAAATACCATCCCCCTTGAAAGCAAAAGTAATGTCTCACCTGCATATTTTGAACTATGCCAAAGCTCCTCTCTCTTTCTTTAGCTGCCCCAGGCCATCTATCAACTAATTTATACAAAGAAATGAGCAGTGAAAATCATATTTTTAAGAAAGCTCTTGTGATATTGACTGATTTCATTAGGGGTGGACCTAATACTTTTTTTCTCCCTACTGCTTGTTCTTTACTCTGTGCTTTCTGAGACCCCTGCAAAAAGGTGTTCTCTGTGACCTAAAAAATAAGTTATAATGTATACAAATAGATAAGGATTCACAAATGTTGTTCCAAAGCATTATTGCTGTCACATAATGTAGTAAATTCTTTTCATTATCCCAGATACTGGTTTTAAATTATTTTATTTTACATCTGTTGGATAATTTCTGTTTCAGGATAGTTCTCAGAGGCTATGGATACTTCATCATTCCCTAAATGGAGTTAGGAGATTGAAAAGTCAAATTCTTCACAGCAGGTAGTTACTCTGTCACCCTACAAGGATATTTTCTTTTCTGTATGAAGATTCCTGCTCTAATGATCAACATCAAAACTTTTTTTTTTTTTTTT
>VZRM01008235.1:1394583-1420616 GCA_013397955.1 Grantiella picta
ATAGCCACACATCATTTCTTAAGGGCAAAACACTTCCTAGTATGCAGAAATCGCTCTGTGTCTACTAGGAATCAGTATGGTGCACTCTCTGCTTGGAGTGATAAATGAAATGAATGTAGACAACAACGAACTCATTTCTTTGTTGAAAGTGAATGCTAATGGCATTTATCCTGCACTTCATGATAAATTCATTTAAAAGACCAAAATGCTGGGGGGAAAAATTCTGCATTTTAGGAAATGGGCATAAACTGTCCTTTTCTTGCTCAGTTACAAACTACTGAGAGTAGCAGTAATACATATTTAAATTGTTTTTTTAAATCCTTGTGTATGTGTGTTATATGTCTCAAAAGGTTTTTCATAAAAGTGTCCTGGCTTGCATTTTCAAAGTGAAGAACAGCTAACAGTTGATGCTATATGAACAACTGGTTTTACAAAAAAAAAAAATTGGAGAATATATATATTAAAGCACAATGCAGTGGTCTCATTCTCAGGGCTATTCAACTAAGAGTCTGTTTGTCTCTATCTAGAATTCCTTTGTCACTTTGAGGGTGATGTGACATGTTGCGAGGGAGCTGATCTGCTTCCTTACCACTACTGAAAGTGAAGGATCTCTCTCCTCTTCCCCAGGCTTCTGTCTTCCCTGAACGTGATCCTGATCATGCAGCCCCCAGCGTTCCTTACCTAGCTCTAAGGCATGTATTTTTAGTCTGGATTATTTTTTTCCAATTTAGCATGGCTGAACACAGGTCTGCCCATGGGAAGCACTGAATCAATTCCTTCTTTTGCTTTGCTTGTGGCTTCTGCTCTCCCCATTAAACTGCCTTTATCTCAGCCTTGGCGTTTTCTCACTTTTACTCTTCCAGTTCTCTCCTGGATCCTGCTGATAATGATCCTGAGTGAGAAGCTGCATGGGATTCAGTTGCTGGCTGGGATTAAACCTCAACAAGCTCATAAAGTAAAGTCACATCACCTTATTAACCTTGAGCCAACCATCCACAGGACAATGAGCTGATTCGTATATTGTTGCTACAAAGAAAAGTCCAGCAACATTTCCTTCCCCTTCCCAGCACTTAATTCCTTATCGCTTCTCCCTTTCCTTCCTCTTTGCTTCCTTTTCACAGCCTTGCTTCCCTCTCTTCATTGAATAAACCTAAATCGCTAAAATCAGAAGGGGGGAAAAACAAAAGCAAGCAACTTTTTTTTCTTTATGGTTGGGTAATTTTCTGTGATTTTAGTGAATTAAGCAGGCTTGCAGATGGCCAAGAAAATTAGCAGCAAAGAGAAAGGGAAGGTGGATTAGGATACTTAGCCAAAGCTGCCCTTTAAAGCTGTTGCTCACACAACACATCTCAAACCAGCCTCTGCTTCACCCTATGCTTATCCTGCTCACTCCCTTCATTCCCGTCAGTGTTTCAGTCTATGCACCATAAACATCTGATGAAGCAATTTTTTCACTCGTGGGGCTTTTTGGTTTGTTGAGTTGTTTTTGGTTTGTTTGTTTGTTTGTTTGGGGTTTTTTTTCCCTTTGCTTTAACATGGATAAGCTTTTTCTTTAACTGCATATTTTATGGAAGAATTTTTTTTCCCCCAGAAATTTTATTTTCCTCTACCTTCCATGTTATTAAACAAGTGCAATGAAGATGCATATTCTCCACATTTTCTCTCTGTCAGAAACTCAAGGGGTTTTATGAATTTCCTTTTCTTTGCCTTTTCAAAACTCTCCAGGTTTAAGATTATATAACAAGTTTTATATGTTGTGGTTTAATTTTATAACTGGCACTTCTCCAAATTTTTCACGTTTGAGCAACAGTAACCAAAACAAATGAACAAACAAAAACCCAAACAAACAAACCACCACAAAAAACCGCCCCCAAAACTCAAGGATTTCTAGGATCATCCATTCTGCTGGGTTTAGTATGAAAGGCAATGATAGGATGGGAAAAAATAATTTAAAAAAATGACAGGTGTCTGTGTTCACATGATAATCTTAGATTTTATATTATAAATATGAATTCTCAAAAAAGCATATGTGCATGGAAGAAAACCAAACACCTTTTATTGCCTGTAGAAGTGTTCAAGAATAGATGAGTTTTGGCATTTTGAAGAAAGAATTAAGTTCACCTAGCTCTGTGATCTGTTTAGTGGATAACAGTGGGTTTTCAGAGGAGGAAAGAAACCATCAAACAGATACTTCACTAGTAGTGAAACACAATTTAGCAGAAATGTGGGTGTAGGTCCATAATAGTGAACACCAAAGCAGGATCCTTGAGATCCTGGGAAAATGGGGAACAGCTTTACCAGTGTTCTTGTAGTTTATCAGAATGACCTGAAATTCTTCTGCTGAGATTTTAAGAAAACTACTCCACAGGTAATAAATACCTCTTGCCTTGCCATGCCAGCTCCTCTCCATTTCAGATTCCATTGTGCCTCATTTTTCCTAGAGTCTTGTTGAGTTTGTTAGGTTTTGTGTCTGAAAGTACTTTTGCCTTAAAATTACTGAAAGGACTAACTTCTAAAAGGTAGTATTTACTTGGGAAGTTACTTTAAATATGCCAGTGGGATAATTAGCAAAATTTACAAATGCTAGTCTCGATTTTAAGGGCAGAAACTAAGAAACAACACACCGACCAAAATTTGCTTATAAAGCATGGCCAGGTACATTTTCTCATCCCTCTTTCTTTCAAAGAAACTGACCCTCTCCCCCAAGGCATTTTTCCAATTTTTGTTGGATAGAACAGATTTCCTTAGAAGTCTTGTAAGCTGAATGAACAGACAGTCCTTTTCAGTGCACAAATCACACACACAAAATAAAAAGAAACTGAGGAAATCTGAGCTCATACTCCTGTACAAAGGCTGAGTTTATAGTGCCTGTTATGGTGGAGGTAACAGGTAATTCTTTGTTGGCTGTGCTTGTAAACTATTGCAGGAGATAAGAGGTTTGTTGACCACTTGAAAAATTATGTGGGATACAAACAGCAAATAGTAGTGGTCTGTGTTCTGGAATTTGTTTGGATTACTTTACTGGCATATTTTCAGAAGTGCCACAAACCTCCTGTTCCAGGTTTACCCAATGTAATGGGAGTACAGAGAGTGTGACCCTGAGCACTGGCAATTCCTGGCTGCAGAACAGTCTCTTGCCTCCATGGAGAATTTCAGAAAGTCAGTGTTGCTTCTTTAATGAATTCCCAGAACTGGCATGGCATATAACTAACGATCCATCTATAAATGAAAAAGAGAACTTTGAAGAAGTTGAGTCCTAGATGTATGCTGAGAGAATAGAAACTACAATTAGACTTTAATTTTAACTGGATGATCTTATCAACTCTTTGTGTTGTTATTATTTCAACTATTCATTTATAGATATATATTAATAAAAGCTGGCCTTTTAATATTGTTTCTATGAATGACAGTACTAAGTATTATAAATCTGCTAAGTACAGTATGAAAAGTCAAAACAAGCTGTTTACATCTGAGGCATAATAAGTTATTTACTTAATTATTTAGAAAGCAGTAGTAGGTACAGACCACTTGATACACTTGGTTGTAATATGTATGGTATCAAGATGGTGTTAAAATCATCCAAAACATAGAAAGGATATCTTTCCATTTTTCTCACATTATTAAAAAAGAAAAGTCAAAGCAAAGACATAAGATTGCTTTAATTAGGTTGATTTTTGGTTTCAAAAATAGTTTTTATTTTATCTCCAGACTCCAGCTTTTTGAAATAAAAGAGCTGTAGTTTTTGGGTAATAACACTACATATGGTTAACTACATATGCAAGGCTGGAAGCTGAGAGCTGAGATGTGTAAGTGCAGTGGGAGGAAAATGAATGAGATGTCAGCTACATGCTCAGTGGCTCTTCAGGCAGCCTGTTTGGATGAACAGAACAATACTGTGATACACTGAGTTAGTATTTGTTACATGATACCAAGGCAAGGATTCATAAAATTGTTTACTACTACAATCTGTCCTGTGTAGGAGACTTTCAGAAGAGGAGCTCTGGCTAATATGTGGCAGGATATTTGAAGGATAGGGTGAATAGCCTGGATTTAATTTGTTGGGCACTATTTCATGCCTGGTGTGTATATCTGCCTATTGTTGACCTGTACCAACAGCTCTGCCAAGACATACTCTGCACCTGTGCTTTTTAACACCCTCTCTCATACTGAGCTTGTTGGGTTCAATGCCAGTTATTAGATTTTAATGAGTTTTTTTTCACTCTCAAGATACTGTCAGATATGCTAATACTTTTGATCATTTCAGGTCTTTGTCAAAGCCATACTATCAGTACTTCTGTCCTGTAAACCAATTAAACAATTTTTTTGTTACATTAAACATGTCCAAATATGTGTTAGGCCATTTTCATTTTAATTATCTTATTATATATTTTTCATTATGTACCACCTAGTAAAATAATACCTCACAGTGCCTTAGATGGTCCATGTGATCAACTCTTATAATTTAAAAAACCTAGTTAAACTAGCAAATGACAGCATTGTAGAAGGAGGAAATTACAGAGGAGTTGGGATTTTTTTTTCTTCTACATGTGGCCTGAAAACCACACATTAGTTGCACGATCACTCATAAAGATCATGGATGCTTGTAAAGATACAGAAGCAAAGATGAGAGCACTGTTTAATCTCGTGTCAGACAGTAAGAGGTCTGCATCAGACTTTAGCTTCTGCATTCCTACTGGGAAGGATTTAGTGGAGACTTGCCAAATAGTTTGTTCAGGAAATAATTTAGAACACTTGAATATAAAGATTTAAATGAAAAAGTAAATATTAGTATCCATTTATAAATCTTTTCACATAGGAGCTGAGGAAAAGTTGTTGTATGCTTCTACTCCATTTGTTAAAAAGTCAGTCCCTAACACTCAGCTATTACCCAAAAGTGTGTTATTCCCCACTATTGAGAACTGAGATTGAATGTTATTCAATGGGATATCTCATCAGATCAGAAAAAAAATTCTCAGAAATTGGCTGTAGAGTTTATTGAAGGATGCATAATATCTGATTCATTACAGGAAATCAGAATAGACAATATTATTTGGACTTCAGTCTTTGAGTTTATGGAAGTGTCCCATTAGCTGAAAGGAAATTTGAACTGTGTTATTCCACTACACACATGAAGTTTTAATTAGATGCATCAGCTGCTTAGAATAGATCTTGATTGCAAATATGCACAATCTCACATTTGTATCCTGCTGTATCTCATGAAAAGTCCGAGCAAAAGCGGCAGGTCTGCTGTAGAACAAATCCCAGCCACTGTGATTTCGCCTCTTTTATTGGTTGCAGATGCTCTCAGCTATCCCAAGCCTGTAGCAGAGCTCTCTGAACGGAGATGCATAAGGATAAGATGGAAGTTGCATGTTTACACAGACAACTTGCCCTTTACTCCAGACTGGAAAACTTACATTCTTTTCTTGTGGCCTTTTTGGGGACAGTTTTATTGCTTGTATACCTTAGGTGGACTTCTTAGAAGTAGAAAAAAATGTATGCTCATTCATATAAAGTTACTTACTGAACAGTAATAAAAATTGTAGCACCTCATATCACATGCAGTCAATGACGTATAGTCTCTCCTTATCACAACCACAGGATTCTACAAATGCACGTATTTGTAGTTAATTGTCCACTACTTTACTATAAAATACAAGCAATTGTATTGTACATCAGTCCTCTGTCTTTGGTTTTATTCCTCTCTTTGTTTTCTCCCTTCTCATTGCAAATTTATTTGGTTTATTGTTGTTGTTGTTATTATTATTACACTGTTCTTATCTTAACTCACTGGTTTAATTTAGTTTCTGATTCTCCTCCCCATCCCACCAGTGGTGGGGATCAGGGGGTCAGCAAAGGTCTGCAAGGTACTTAGTTTCTGCATGAGGTTATACCATAACATATCTGCAAATATTTTTTTTTCCTTTTTAACTTCATCAAATCAAATCAAATTTAAACTGGACAGCCAAAATAAATGCTTTCAACTGAGAAACAACATATTTTTATATGTAGGGGTCTCCTGTCAGCTACATTTGATGCTACTCTAAAAATTGTTGAAGACACTACCAGCCAAAGAGTGTTGGAAAAGGGAGTCATCGAGACAAGATCACAGGAAGAGGAAAAAGAAAGGGATTCTCTTTCTGTGGTCTACAATTTCCATACCACATCTCTGATGGAAAGAGAAAGTAAAAGCTCACATTATGAAATTTATTTGTTTCTTGAGTTAAGTGTTGAGCTGCTTTCAATTGTTTGACTTCATTTATGAAAAAGAGCAGAAATATCACAGTAATTAGTTCAGTCCATGAATTCACTCCCCTGTCAAGATGTACTTACGACAGACTTTAAAAAGTTGTGTACAGAGTCTAATTCCCTTACTCAAACTAAATACCACTTTTCAACATGAGCAAAATTACAAGAATCTGGCAGTAACAGATATACCAGACCCTATTTAATACTAGATAAAATGGTGCTTATGTCTTAACTCTATTTTATAATGAAAAGATCTAAAATCATCACATTTGTTTATCAGCATCCTGGGAATGCCTTTTCACTGGTTCCATTTGTGATACACTGTACTAAGAAACAGTATATTTCATCCACACCTCTAGAATTATGTTTATGATCAGAAATTGCTTTTAGATTCTGGAAAGAAAAAAGTGTTCTTGAAGGCTCTCATTGAGTTGCTGGATGGTTTCTGTGAGTTCAGTGGGTAATGAATCATGTGAACTTGTCTGACACAATTTGCAATTCTTTTATTTAAGATCAGAATTCCACTGTGGTTTGAAACACATTCATTGTAATGATCACAAAACTATTTTTAATATTTATGGAATGGTACTGCAGATCCCACTATAAATTCAGAGCATATGTTTACCAGTGACAAGAAACAGAGGAATGTGCTAAATTTTATGAACTGTTAATGACTCAATAAATTGACTGCTTTGCAGCCAGGACCCTGTTACTGCTGACATTGTCCAACATTCCAATCTGGATTTCTTATGGAGAAAGAAGTTCTATTCCAAATTTTCATTCTATTTCTTTCCTTGTTCTCCATACTAGGGTCTTGTGCCTTAAGAAGTAATAACAATTGAGTGAGAACCCCAAGGTATATTTATCACTATTGTAGAGATCGGAAGTAATGAGAATATAAATCTGTTCAGCATCACTTATTTAATATCACAATCACATCATGTAATCCTCTTCATAAACTTTACTAGCTACATTTTAGATGTAGTTGGACTGCAAGACAGTCCCCAGAATTTCAGAGCTCCAATGTTAAGAGATATGAGACCTTTATTCCCAGCCATATAAAAACATGCATGAGCTCTGCCAATCTTTAAAGACCTTAAACAGCTCTTTACTCTTTTTTGAGTTTTACCTCTGATATTTAGTTTCTTGGTACTTCTCACTGCAGTTTGTTGTTTATCTAGGTCCTCATCTATCCACTAGATTTTTGTCTACTAACTCTGAATTTCTCCAAATAAGCATTTTTATTCTGAAATTTATTGATTTCATTACAACCAAATTCCCATCTCCTCAGTTAAACCTAGGATTCTTTTAGGTACTGGTAGGATAAGCACAGCTAGAGGCCCATGAAGGCCTGGAAATAAAGATATATACAAGTAGACCAGATGGGATGACAGAACTGAGAAAGAAAATACGAGATGACAAATCCAGAGTACTGCTGTAGTATTCTGTTTGTTAATGCTTTTCTATAACTGCCATAAACAGAATAATGACTTTAATTCTGTTTCCAAAATTCCACCAGTTATGAACTATGCTATCAGAACTACACTAGCAGTAGTGCTGCCTGTTCCTTTTGCAGTAGAAGTCAAGTGGAAAAGCTTATACAGCTCTTCAATTTTACTTGGATTTCCTTGAGTTCTGTTTCTTTCAGACCTCACTTTCCTGCAGCCCATCCACTCTATCATTTAAATGCATCTAAATCATTATTCCATCACTGCTGCATGTCAGAGAATTTAACACTGTCCCATCGCAACATTTGTCATTGAGTTAAGATGCTTGACCAAGGAGCTAATTTTTTCATTGCCATTTAAATCCACCAGTCACAAAGATATTTCCAATATGTTCCTAATTAATTGCATCATATACTTTTATGTTTGCTGCACGCTAAAGGCATGTTAGCCAGCATATTCCTTATGATCCAGTTGTGTGACTTACAGTGAAGTGTCACTGAATACAAAGACATATTTTATAGTGTAGCAGGATTAAATCTAAAATATGTAGAATATGCATGGTGCAAACACATAGGAAAATATGGCCTTATTCTCAATCTAAAAAAGAATATTCTACTCTAATAGAGAAAGTGCAACTGGAAAAATGGAAGACAAGAGTAAAAGAAGAAAAGCATCCAGAAACCCATACGTTTTCTAGAAAAGGTAAGTTCTTTAGCTTATAGTAGAAAATATGAAGACTCACCGGTCTGTACAAACCTATTTACCTCACCTATGCCATGGCAAGAAGATATTACTAATATTTTTTCCTACCACTTCATATTACAACTCCCAGCTTATAAACATAGAAATTTTCAAACCTGCCTTAAAGTGTTAGGAAATTATTTTGACCTGTCTCACTAGGAGAGCACAGAGGCTCACATTAAGTAAAATAAACATTATTTCAGTATGAAACAGGAAGATTAAACATTTTATTGGCTGTGGATCAGAGAGATAAAAGAGAATTATACTAAGCAAAAAACTGTGAAGACACCATGACTGACAGAAACATGTCAAATGAGGTGATGAAACAGTGCATGACCTCTTGGGGCAGAAGTTAACTGTTGAAACAATCTGCAGCTGATAAAACAAGCAGCACCTCACAGAATGATCATGCCAGTAGTTCAAATTATTCCACTGGCATTTACTTTTGTATAAACTGAACAATTAAATGGCAACAGCTTGGGATGCTACGATTCAATGAGAAATGATTTACATCACTTTCACGATCATATGCCAAGGCCATCTGCATATCCAGGCTGGCCACAAAACTGCCTGAGTTAAAGTTATGACTCACATCACTAAATCTACTGGACCAGTGGTTGTCTTTTGATTTCTAAAGGGAGGAAAGTTCTCTCTTTACGTCTAAGAGCTTTGGTTAAATGCAGAGTCTATTTATGTCCAAAGCACAGACTAAAACAAGAGCGGTAACCAATATCGCTCATAATATTTTATTTATTCACTATTTTATACAGCTTTTCCTTCCTGTTCTGGTCAGGGAAGGGCAGCTGTACAAATACCTTATGTGTTGCATTAATCAACATCTCCATAGACGCACGAACCAACATGAGCAACCTGATCTAGTCAAAGATTCCCTTGCCCATGGCAGAGGGGTTGCACTAGATGATCTTTGAAGGTGCCTTCTAACCCAAATCTTTCCATTATATTTAAAAAACTTAGTCCTTAATGCATTTGCTGAGCAGACCAGGGTTCCTCCAGGACAAAGACATACTTTCCAAGACAAGAACAATTGTAGATGGACAGAATATACTACTCAGGTTTTTGTTATACTTATGAGACTGGCTTGCAGTTTAAAGCAGTTAAATAGGTAGATTTTCAAATCTCCATTCAATAAATGTTGCAGTTGCACTCCTTTGTGAAAACTCCACCAGGAGCCTGATGGCAGCAGTTGTTGATGTACCATTGCTAGAGTTTCAATATCTCTCAATCTAGAGGCAAAATCTTATTTTTAGACTGCAACAAACGACCATGCACCAATCTTCTAAGAGTTAAACTTCTAAACTCCTCTTAACATGTGTTATTGGATATTAAAATCGACATTTGCACTTCAGAGCAGCAAACTGCTCTTTATAAGTCTAACATTTTTCAAATAAAATTACATCTATTTCGTTGTCATGACTATTTGGGTTTCTTTCCTTTAGAAGGTGCTAAATTTACTTTCTTAGAAATCTATTAATTGTGGTGTCTGACTGTGAATCATATCTTATATAAAGGCTCACAGCCTAATAAACTGATCACCTAACATTACTCTTCTACTAGAAGTACAGGAGAAGCCAGAAAGATGTCAGGTTTCATGATTCCTCACTTAGATTTTATTTGTTTGCAGTCAGAATTGGCAGGAAAAAAATAAAAGGTAGTGCTCTGCAGGAGAGCAGACAGCCTGTAATAAATACTGCAAAGCTCTGCTTTGAGGACACTGGTGAATACATTTCTCCTGAGGGTTAAAATTAGCATCCATGGTGGCAAACACCAAGATGTAATCCTATCCCCACTGACATCAAAGGAGGCTTTTCTCTTAATTTCAGTAGAGCCAGAATTTCTTCTGACGAGTCCTGCAGCAGTGGAAGGAGAGTATTTCCCACTGAGCGAGTAAGACAATAATTTCAGCAGTAAAATGGATTTGCACTCATTGTATTTATCTCCTCCTAATGCTTTTAGTTCAGTGAAAAGGCTTAAGCCGGGACTTCACCCTGCTAAACTTAAGAAAAAAAATTGTGAACGATGGTAATGGAAAAGTAATTTATTTTCAGATTTCGATTACAATGATAGCTTTGGTAAAAATTCCACAAACACCGTTCTATATGCATCCTGTCCATCTCCTCTTAACATACAAATGAAAAGATTATGTAAGAGCTTCTGTTTAATCTCCTCCACTGTCTGTTAAACATTCCAGAAAAAGAAGCCATTTTTCTTGAAACAAGGAGGTTATTGACCCAGATGGCATAAACCTCACATCTACAATGTCAACAGAAAAAATTACTGCTGAAGACTTGAAAGTACTGTTTGCCCATGTAAATTCAAAGGCATGGCCCCTTTTTATCTGTATGTTTTTCATGTTCACTGTCATGTGAAAGTCCGATTAAAAGCTTTTCAAAATAACCTGAGTGTGTAATTAGGGGGCACACAACTCCCATCCTGAGGTTAATATCCTCACAAACATGCAAAGTACAAATCTAGCAGAGAACCAATCTGTTTCATAATTCAGCTGCAGTGTCTCCCCCCTGCACTTAAAAGCTTACAGTGTTTTACAGAATGATACACTCATTGTTGGTTTATCAACTTAGAGAATGAGTAGTTGTGGAGAGATTCACGTTATACATACTAATATGCTAGTATTAATATTAATAAGTTGCCATGTTAATTTTCATCTGGATTTGAAGACTAATATTTCACCCAAAAGTCAAGGGATTTTTTTTTCTCCCTGAAGAATAAAGACAGCCCTGTGCCATGATGTAAAAATATGTTTGTATACAGCAAGGTCAGTTCTATAGAAATTAACAGACATTAGTTTGATGTGGTGGGTTTGGAGTCTGTGGAAGCAGTTTGAGGAAAAAGACTGTTCCCAAAAAGACTCACAGAGTGAAATACAATACCAAATATTGGTAGGATCTGAGTAACCTATGCATATTCTCAATAAAGACAGTATTAGAGGAGGTAACTCTTTATTATATTTTTACTGAAAAATTGAAGATTAAAAGCTCCATCAAAAATGTCTGCAGTCATGAAATGGCAAAATAAAATAGATCTAAGTTCTGGCTGAATGGAATAGGTACGTAGCTTTGATAGCTGCATTTATGTCCACAAGATGTAGGGACTTACACATCTCCTCAAGATGTAGTCATGAATACCCATTTAACAAATACAGCCAAAGGTTAGTGTGAAAAAGAAAATTCACCCAATGACCTGTACTGAACCATGAAAGATGGGACTGTGGCTTCAGATCATTTGGCATCAGATCATTTAATGTCATTTAGCTGCCTCTGCACCTTCTGTACTTCCTTTTCTATCAGCCCAATAACAATGTTTGTGTATTTATAGAAGGTTTCTTCAATCTAATTTATTCTCACTATCTCTCACAATTAATTCTCTGCTTAGGACATCAAAGTTTTAAAAAACAATGAACTTCTGTACACACTAAAACCAGAGTAGAACATACCCTACTGAGGAAGATGCAACAAGAAACAAAGGCAAACCTGTTAAATTATATTTTAAAAGTTATATTTAAATTTTAAAAAACCAGAAAGGTAAATGGGAAGGAGAAACACTGAGCTTGTTTCATAGAAGCAGGAAGGAAGATTGTCTTGGCACAAATATTTTCTGTACCATTATTTCTCCCCAATAACTTTCCAAGTTAAGTAGTTTATGTTGGAGTGTCTCTTTTATTTTCTCCTTGTTTTAGAGGTGGAGGTAGTGTTTCTTTATGTCCTTGTCATTTATTTTAACTTTTATAAGTGATTGGCATGTGTTTATGAGAAAGAGAAAGAAATGGCAGTAGGTGATACACATCTTAAACTAAGAAGTGGTGAGTTCAGTTAGCAATAATAAATAATATGCTATTTCAGTAAGAAGATATAGCACAGCAGACAAATAATTCTGCCAGAGAGATCAAAACCCCTCCATCATGTTTATTCTGCTTTGTCTTCTCGGAACAGAGGTATTGGGTTTTACATTATGCTGATAGAGTAGGAGAGATTCTGTTAGAAGTGGGTTTTCTGGGAGTGCATCCAAGACTTGAAAGTGAGCCAGTGGCTCCGAGTGCTCCCTGGGCGGTGCAGGAGGTGAGCTGCTGGAGCTGATTGCACAGCCCCTGCCTTATCAGCCGCAGGTTGGAGTGCAAAAGGAGTGGAGGCAGTGCCTTATTAAAACCTCTGTCTCAAAGAAATGTGAGCACTCAAAAAAATGTACACTTGACAGTGAGGCTCAAGATGGACTTTGGGCCTCTCCTGCAAGAGAAGGGTGTGAAAGCCGCTCTGCTCTGCCTTAACTTGTACAAAATATTCTTCCCAGCTGCTTAAAGCCATGATAAGATATTGATAGGGAAGTGTCAGTGCAGGCACATGAATGAAGACTTTATTGTGTCCCTGATAAGGAAGCAAATGAGGAGGAAGAAAGTGAGGATCTGCCTGAAGGCAAGAAGGTCGTATCACAAATAATGGAATAGTTCAATCAAGAGGAAAAGGCAGGCAAAACCTGGCCTTTGTCCTGTTGCTCTGGGTACAGGAGCAATATTTATCAACATGAACAGTAAAAATAATTCTATGAACACATGTTCTTCATAAGTGGCAAAGATCTCTAGAGGACAGTGCATTAAATTGTGGATATTATCTATCCAAACCAAAAATCAGAAAAGCATGAAATTAGTAATTGACTCAATTTACCTCATTTATTAGCAGCCTAGACCTCTGTTTGCATTAATATTGCCCAATGGAATTTCAAGTGGTAGTGACATGGCGTAGCATGACACAAATTAACGCCTGTTCCCCCTACTGTACTGCAAACCACCCATATCTCCAATTAGGTTTGTTCTAATCTAATCTGCATGCTTTCACCACTTCTATTGACAATAAAATATGACTGATTCGCCCTTCCTTCTCAGATGCCAGACTTGTTTTACCAAGTAGCTGATTTTCCTAATAGCATTTGCATATAGGGCACTGATTGCATTCTCTTTCTGACTATCATACACATGGCTGCTGTGGGCTGCACTGCAGAGCACATCCACTCACAATTAAAATTGTCATTTTGTATACAAGGCCCACTAATGGCCTGAGCAGAAAATTGACTCTAACACTGCCTATGATTTTACAATGGAAATGATACAACTTAGTGCTTCTTATTAATCTACTCTTTTCCCAGCCAATAGTGGGGTTTGCCATTTTGCTTCCTAACTAACTTGAAATGGAAGGGTTTTGTTTCTTAGTATGAATTAACCTTGACAACGTATGAGATACTCAAAAAGCATTTTGATTGCTGCCTGATCAGGGCCTGATTCACAGGCTATCAGGAAAAAGTAGGAAGCTTTCTGTTGATACTGAGGGGTTTTTAGATCTCTAGAAATGTCCAAACAAAAGTGTCATTGTATTCATATTACATGCAGCATTTTAAAACAAATTATGGAAAAGGATGAAATAAAGTGAAGCAAGGCTTTTTTAAAATTATTATTTCAGAAAAGAAGGATTGTAATAGCAATCATGACCTTAGCATTGGGAATTTCCTGGGGATTTAATAACCAGCCGGGGGGTAATGGCCCTTGGCTTTGCCTCAGGCCGTCAGCTCTCCCAGCTGGTTATTAATTCCTAGCAAATGCTCTGTATGTCAATTATTAATGTCTTAAATTTTGTGTAGGCAAATTCTTGCTTTATTCCACCATTTTAAAGCAAATAGAGGTATAGATTCAAAAACATGCGAAATGCAGCACTGAAAAAAAATAATGGCAAAATATCTTTTTATATAGGTAAATAAATGCACAATATTTTATGTTTGAACTGAATTAACTCATGGTGGCTCTATTTATTCCAGTCAACTTTTGATAAGGCCCAAGAAATATGTCCATGACTCTAGATTTTATTATGATATAATTGAAATTTCCTGCATAGAGATATCCCACAATGGTAAAAGTGATTGCTAGTTTATATGTTTCCTTCAGAATTCAGTGTTTTTTCTTTCTTCCCTAGCACTGATTTTTGATAATAATCTTATCCTCAAAATGAAGAAACACATGAGCAAGACAATCATACCTATGACTACATAAACCTTTTTTTTTCCCCTTTGAGAGAATGAGTTTGGATCTCAGTTCTAAAAAGAAGTAGAAGCAAATAGAGGTGAATTTCATGTATTTCATGTACTTGTTCTGAATCAGATTTAAGCCTTGCTATATGGAGGAAAAAAAATCTTTGGGGAAGACCACAGGTTATTGATTGAACTGCTTTACATTAACAAGAAAAGCTTCTAGTAACACAGGAAAAAGGTAGTAAAAAAGAGGAAAATGTGATATAATGATCTTTCCATCTTGTGTGACTTCAAAATAAGTTGATCTATGATCGCAATTGATTACTTGCTTATTTTGTTATAAAATTGAAGATGATAGCTTGGCAAAATAAGGAGTTGTATTTTACATTTTATTTCATAAAGTAATACCTGAGGGTTTTATAGCATCATTTCCACGAGTTTCCATTTCCTATCTCCCGAATATTTACTGTGTACATTTCATAATTAAGCAATGAGATGAGACAAGCAATACACTTCTGTAAGATTACAACATGCCTCTGGCGGTGTTATACGGGACAAGGTCATATCTAGAATTACTTTAATCACCCAAGTATAATAATTACTTGGAAATACACTCCCTGCAGTGTCTTATTGCTAATAGAATTATAGCTGAGTCACACAGTGCGAGCTATAGTTAAGCCTGGATAAGTAATTCTAATATAAAGGCTCTTTTTTCCAGCTGCTTACAACTTTCAAGCATTGGTCTTTTAGTCTCACCTACGACTGGTAGAAGCTTTGTGGTGTTGAAATGTTAAAAGCTACCTCATACAATTCATTTTTTATTGATGGCCATGCCCATTAATTTGGAAAAACCCCCAAAAAGCAAAAATGCTGTTTAGTTTAGAAGCATTTGTGATGGCCTAAAAAGGAAACAAAAGGCAAACCAGGAAGTCTAAACCACCAGATCTCAAAGCTAAGGAGAATTCATGGGCATCACAGAGATATCCCAAAACTTCCATTTCCTCTTTCTAAAGACTGAAGTCACCCTGCTGCTGAGATCCAGCCAAAAGTGCCTTTTATTGCTGCAGCCTGGCCAGCTTTGTCCGAGTGTAACTTAAAGAGTTAGCTCCTACCACAGGAAGAGGCAAGGAGAATGGCAAAATAAAGGCACTGGCATTGTGAAAACTTGGCTTACATTTCTGGAAAAAAATTAGCATCAGGTACATCTGCTTAACATCGACTCACACAGCTTCCTACAAGCCAAGACCAGCAGCTTTCCATATTTGGCTAACTCAAGTTTGTAGAAATGTTGCTGAGGTTTTGAAATGCATCTGAAGATGAAATGAACACCCACGCACAGGTATGAGACAATGAATCCCTTTTAGAGCTTCAGTCGATGGCTGCTGAGAGGAGTTGTAGTGACATTTCTAGTCACAAAGAACCAGAGTAGGTTAAGTCTACACTACTCAGTGACCAAGACAGAGGATGACAATTAAAATCTCATATTAAACAAAGGATAAATTATAAAAGCTAGTCTGACCACCCATGAAAATAAAAAAAAATCAACACTATCAACACCAAAAAGTTTCTCTTTTTCTAGATAGCAAGTAGGTACTATAATAAAAGTAATATTGTCTGATCAATATAAAACTAGTTATTTGAGACATGTCAGTTTTGATTGCAGCATGGGAAGCACCTTCTGTCTTTCCAGGTGTGCCGTACATTTGCGATGAAAGCCATGGCATCTTCATCCTGTCTAAGTCATAACCTCATCATCTTCATGCATTTTGCCTTAAACCTGTGTTTCACCAAGGATGATGGGATCATGGATCATGAACTGATCAAAACATAGCCAAGTAACAACAGATATTCAGTGACAATTCCAACACCAGCAGCACTGTGTGGCCCAGAGATACCCTTAGGGAAAAGTGTGGACATTACATGAACAATGAATAGAGGGTTTTGGGTATTTTGTCTTTTTACCAAAAGCTCCTGTTTATAACTTCATTATCTATGTCTTCCTTTTGAAGAAGTTCCTATGAGGTGAGAAAGAGGCCAGTATTGTGTTTGATTGTCTAGCTAATCTTTATGTCATAGTCTTAATGCTTCAGCTATTCTTGTCAGGTGAAATTATTATTTCTCCTACTTTAACTTCAAAGGGGATTTTTTTATACACCTGTAATGAAGGGAACATAGCCACATACTTGGAAATTTTACATGTCAAAATCTATTATATTTTGCATTTTCTCAGGAAACAATTAGATTCAAGCCACTGGGCTGCCTGAATACAGATAACCTGCACTTCTGTAGCATTATATATATTTGAGAACATTTCCTGAGGTATTTATATCATGTATGTTCCTGTGCCTGTATTCCACTCTGTAAGCAAGGGACTACTATTATCCCTATTTTGCAGGTGGGGATATGGGAGAGTTTATGATTTGATCAGGAAAAGGTAATCAAATTTCGTTTTCCTAATTCCCAACTGCTATTCTTTTCCATGCTCATTCAGCTTGATTTAATATTGCTTAAAGGCGTGCCTGAGATAGATAGAAGATGTGAACATGGAGGACAGAAAAGCAATTTTATATTTATCAGTGGGAGTTAAAGTTCATCTGAAAACTTTCTGAAATCAGGTATTTAGGGATAGATCATGAACTTGGAGAAAAATGATAAGAATGATCATGATTCTGGAAGACACGTCAAGATTGAAAAGGTGTGAGATTGTTTACTGCTGAGGAAAGAGGAATAACAGCTGTCACAGTAATCGTGTATGAAATATTGATGAAACATAAAGTTTCTCACATGGTAGCATGAGAATAAAAAAAGCAAACCAAAATTTCTTTTCTATAAAGACATATTATCTGACTGAAGGACTGATTACTGCTGACATCAGGAATACAAGATTCCGAGACATCTCTACAGAAAATAATATTTTGTTATGATAAATAATCGTAATAAAAAATGTGGAAATAAATTACACTTCTGGGTTTAAAACAAACTTTAAGTATAAGCGATCAGTGTCAGATTATCCTACACAATCCATCTGTTAGGTTATTATAATCTTCTTTAAAAGCATTTTACATAGGGTATTGCCAGAAGAGAAGGAGCTTGGATCTGAGCCAGTATTCCTATTCCTACACTCCCGTGCAGAGCTATCTGAAGAAGTGAAGCCGTCGCTTCTTACCCCGAGAGAACACAACCACACATTTCTGGGAGAGATGAAATTCCTGGAAAGATACTGTGTTCCTAAAATAATAACTGAATGTAGAAGCCCCATTTGCAAAAGTAAATAGAACCCTACATAAGGATGGATCTGTAAGGATCCTGTTAGAAAAGGTCACCATTTGAAAAATGCAAATTTATTTTAAAGGGAATTGATAAATATGAGAAATATAATCTATCCCACCTGAAAATAAAAATTCATCCGTTCCAGGTTCTCTTTCCTTATACCTTAGCAGAGTACAGAAATACTGGTATTTATGCTTGTCAATATCTAGAGAGACCTTATTAAACTTTTCACAGAAATTTTCATTAGAATTAACCAAATTAAATTTTGCTGAAATCTTTGTAATCACGCCAATCTTAGGCAGCAGGAATTGTTGCTTCTGCTAGGTTTAAAATAATTTAAAGAAGCAAATAAAAGTCAGAAAGAGGCAACAGGGTGAAGCCCAAGACAGACACCCTACCGGACAATTGGGTTGTTATTTTTTTCCCTGGATCAGAAATATTAAGTTTAAATACTACTGTCACTGTACTTCAGCACACACCACCATGTGTTATCTAGCATAGCCTCACAAAGGTATGACCACATCCAGGTATGACCACAAACCTTTATAGGACAAGAAAAGGGACGACCATAAACCAAAATAGTCCCTGAGAGTGGCATAACATAAACAGCAATCCTGGGTGATCTGTAAGATATACTGCTATTTTAAGATCATCCATTACAGGCTTGATCTCGCCTTTTCTAGGTAAGTTTCTTTTATGCCACCTTTTCAAGCTGAAAAAAGGAAGTTTAGAATTTAATTCCGTAAAGCCCCTGCTGCCACGATAAGTAACTCCTCAGAACTACACTCAAATACAGGCGAAAAAATGCCATGTGCTAACAGGCTTTGCAAGTGGTGATTTAAGATGACTGCTTCGGAAAAAAGTGTTCATATCTAATAGCCATCACTCTCTCCTTGTTGTGGTTATCTGTCCCATTCACTTCATTCCATATGCTTTATTCCATTCCATTGCATTCATCTGCCTGAGAAAATAGCTAGCAGAAAGATGCCAAAGCATGTAGATGACACAAAATTTTCATCATGGTCAAAATTATTAAAAAAACCAAAAAAACCAACCCTGAGGAGTCCAGAGAGATCAAACGAATTTAGGGAGTGATAGTTAAAATATTGTAATTACAACTCACTATCAATAAATATGAATGAAGGCTAATTAAAAAAAAAACAAAAACAAACATACACAATGCTGGATTTGATTTAGCTGTTACCCATAGCAGTCAGGATGGCAAACAGATTGTTGGGAGTTATTGGGAAAGGAGTCTGGGTATAAACAGAGACATATTAAACTGCTTGTAGATCTTTGGTGTGCCCACACTGTAATTACTGTATGCAGTTCTGGCTATGCTGTCTGAAAAAATCATATGGTCCAAGTAATAAAAACATAGAAGGCTGACAAGTGCGAGCAGGGGGTGCAGAACAAGTTCTGCAAAGAAAAAAGACTTGATAGTCTCCAATGAATAAAGAGGCAAATGGAAGGGTACTTGAAATTAAGAAAAAGGAGATCATGAATGGAGTGTAGCTGATCAGTCAAGAAGCATTATTCACAATGCAATAATTGGGGCCAGCTTAAAAAAAATGACATAATGGTTTTAAAGCAAATGAAAGAAAACAATTTTGTTATGCACAGCAATGTCAAACTGATATAATATTCAAAATGCAAAAAAAACCAAAAAAAACCAGCACATTTAGATGAATTAATCTAAACCAGATAAAATAATGGCACTTAAACTTGACCATCCAGACCATGAGCTGAAGCAGGAAGTTCTGAGGCAAAAGATGCAAGTAGGACTTAATTTTAAAGTCTCTCTGGAAGTACCTTGATTGGTTACTGCAGAGACAGGACACTGGGCTAAACAAGTCCGCTGACACAGAGAGGAGTTGGATTGAATGCCCCATTCCTATTTTCTTAATATTCAATACCTGAACAAACATAGTTTTGAGTTAATATTTTCATAATATAAAAATAATTATTTACTTTATTATCCTCATGAGTTGCTATAAAATATTAGTTTTTCCTGTTTTTTAAGTTGGCTGCATATAATTAATGATATCACTGAAAAGCTTTTTCTGTGTACCCAACATTGGGGTGGGCTTGGTTGTTCATATGCTAAAATTATTCATATCAAAATGATAGGATCTTTACACCACATTACTTGAGGGATGAACATTCTTCTAAGTTAGGATATCTTTTCTGGCTTCTAACTTGGCTTTTACTCATCTTTGCTTCTATCTAGGGCTCCTCCCAGCTTGTCTTCCTAAAAGCTTTCCCAAAATTGTTTCCAGGGACAATCCCTCCTGTGCCGCAGGACTCGCCATCCCACACTGGTTATTTAAAGCATGCACAAGGTTGTCAGGGGAATGGAGGCTGAACTGACATGCCTGGAGTTGGCAGATTCATTTTAGGCACCTCTGCACTCTTCTGCCACTTAATTTAAACTGTGTTCGAAGTGGGCATAATCCCTGTAGCACATTCAAAGTGTGCCATATTCCGTGGTAATTTCATTTCCTGGCTAAGCAGAACATTACCAAATCCAGCTAGTGAATTGCATGTACAGCAAAATGTTGACCAAATTTCAGAAAATTAATTATAGGTAACTTTGATCAGGGAGGAACAGACACAAGGAGAGGTACACACATATCAGGGCTTATTCCCATGGGAATTTTTGAAAATGAATGAAGCAACAACTTCAGAGACAGAATATTGAAAACTAGTTCGGAAAAACAGGACCACTAAAATATTTCAAGCTTGAGAATAGAAATCATAAATTATTTCTTAACATTTGTTTGCAACATATTTCTTGGAATTCAAGTGACACAAGAAACACAAAGTCATCTGAAATGAGGCCTACAGAACAAGGACTGCCAGAAAGTGGCAAATAAATGTTATTTTTTAAAAAATGCTCCATAGAAAGTGGAGAGTTTGGAAGTTAATGGGAAATTACAGTGGACTGAAGGTACACAAAACTGACTAATTATGAACTCCACTGAAAATTATTCCATTGAAAACCAATTAACAGCCTTGTCTATACATCTCTTTCAAAAGCCTGGTAGTAGAAATGTCTCTTTTGGTGTTGATTTCCATTGACTCTCATACACTTGCCTGCCATGTAAGCTATTTAAGTAAATGATTCTTTCTTCCCAGGATCTACTTTTGAACAATATTGAAGTGTTAAAACATAGCAGCATTGTCTATTAAACCAAAATACCCCATTAATAATATGGAGTATACACATATAAAACAGAAGAAAAATGTGTGTTTCCACGTGATTTTACACACATAATTTTTCCTGAGTGTAGCTGAACAACTCTCTGCCATCCAACTGGGATACACTAAGCACAAAAAAATTCTCAGTGATGAATATGCTTGTATATCAAAATACAGCAAGGCAAAGAAACAACCACACCTGTATAATGAAGGTATTTTTAAAAGTGAAAAACAAGAGTGAAGATATAGAATTTTAAATGAGAAAATTTTACATAGAAAACTATGGGTTTTTTTTCCCCCCAAAAATTCCAATAATGCATTTCTGAAGAAAATGTGCTAAACTTTTACCCTGTGAATGATTATTTATAATGAATCAAGATATCAGCTCCCTTCCCTTCCTGCCTTCAAATTACCCACTGGCCACATTTGAAGCTGCTTTTCAATCCTACTGTCTCTTAATTAAAACCTCAGCACAGTAATTGCAAGTGCTAGCAAGGGTAAGAATGGAATGGCTGTTTTGGGGGACGATGGTTTCTGGGGCAGCACTGCTCTTCCCAAAACAAAAACACAATTTGATATCGAGCACATGTTCCTCAAAGTGGAGCAGGAAAACATGGATTTTTTCTACTAGGAGAGAGGGCTTTTCCAAAGAGCTCTTTTGTTTTTATTTTGTTACACAGAGCAGCTGCTAAAGAGAAGGCAAGCTTTGAAGAATATTGCATATATTTCAGAGATTATGATATCATAAAGGGAAAGAGTTTTAAAGTTGGTGAAAGGAAAGGACAGAATTTTTATTCATATTGCCCCAAATCTTTTCTGTTTGAATTTTTTAACTCAAACTCTTGGCATACACTTAGAGAAGAGATCTGTGGGCTCGTTGCCAGAGCTTTTATGTGCAGAATCAAGGTCTCTTGGATTTTCAAAGGAGGACAAAAAAGCTAAACTGTTCCTGTTAGTAGCAAAATACATACAATGCACCAAGCTGACAAGTGCTTTTACTTCATCTCGGTTTGCAGTGACAACTTCTAGAGAAAACAGCAAAACAATCTTATTCCATATCCACTAAGCTAATCAGGGACAGCCTTTTGAGAGAGAAAATCCTCAAAAAATACCTCCTAAGAGAAGGAAAAAGCTCTTGAATATCAGTTTGCTAGGATAATAAAGAATTTACAATAGTGAACTAAGCCAAAGGAAAGGGCACAGGCAGAGGAACCTGTGTACGTTAGAGCTGCCAGTGCTTGGCTAAACTGTTCAGCTCCAGTAAAATGCCAGTTCAGCCTGGAAAGGGAACATTAGCGTGGAAAGCAACTTGTGAACACTTGTAGGGCTGCTGCCTGGCTTCTGAGATAGCTGCAGCCCTATCCCACCTACTGCAAGAGGAAACTTTTCATGTGGAAAGAGACGAAGGAAGAGAAGACAAATTCTTTTGCCATAAGTGTCCTGTCTGTTTGGCATCTACTGTGACTATGGCTTGCCCCTCACTGGTCCTTCTTCTCACACTTTCAGAACATACAGGGCAACTTTTCACTGATACTTCAGATTTTCCCTAATGGCCTCAACTAATTAATCATTGTCCAGCCCTGACAAACTTGTCTTCTTTCACAAGGAATGTCTGCTGAGAAAGGTGCTACTCTACCAAATGGTAAATAACAGAAAGATGTGAGAGGACTTGATACCCTTTGGCGCAACTCAGATAAATATATCTGAGTGAATATTCAGGCTGTACGTAACAATGCAGGCACTGTTCCTCAAACAACTGTAGAAACTGTGCTCCTATACATTGGGTCATTCATCTCCAGCATTTTTCAGACTGTGATTAATTTCAGAAGTGAAAATGCAGATGTTTGTCTAGCCAAATATTTGTGTGCACTCAATATTGTATCGCATCACGTTACATAGAAACCCTCACCCTAATTAAACTGAGGTATGAGCAATGTCTGGATACACTTGAAGGAAGGGGTATAAGGTTAGTTTATACAAGTGCTGAGTAATCCAGTTTATGTGGAACAAGATACTCCATTCTTCTACAAAAGATCTGACTGGAACTGCTGAGGTATTTTTGAGCACCCATCTTGCTTCTTGCTTTCCCTCAATCTCTGCTGTCTTTTCTTTGCTGTTTGTAAGCATTGGTGGAAGGTGATAATAAAACCCTGGAGAAACTAAGTAGACACTCCCTGAAACACCACAGAAAAAAAAATAGAAGATTGACTTTACAAAGTCAGAGGAATCCTAGTGGACTTGATTTGAAGGAAATCACAAAAGCTTGCTGATTATTATGCTTGAAAGTATTTATAAAACATTATAAATCTGCTGAATAGCTCCAATGTATAGATTATAAATATATTAGTTAAAGAAGCTACCACAAGAGGATTTCTGAAGTAGAAAGCTGTGAAGAATTTTTATATTTATTCATAAAGCTTTAATCTTTTATGCTGATAAACAAGCGTCCAAAAATATTCTGAATCACTTACAGCAATTGTCTGCCTTTCAAATGTGAAATACAGGATAAACCCTTCTTTGCAAAATACAAAGTAAAAAGAGCTAAAAGATATGAGCAGTTTTCATTTTCCTATATATAAAATTTAAGAACCATATTTATTGCATTAGCTACGCATCTGCTACACACAGACCCAATATCGACTCGCTTCCTCGGAGGAAGAGCGACTGCCAGTTTGCATTTAGTTCTCCTGGTTTGATCAAGTGGGTTTAAGTGAGCTAAAATGACAACTGGACATTTAGCTATTGCACACAGCCTTGCCCTGGTCGTATTTTCAGAGAGAATAGGGAAGAGCTGGATTGTGGCTGCAGTTGTCCTGATCATATTTGCACCCAGCAAATGTTATCACTCAGCCTTCAGTCCTCTGGAGTGCATCAATAGCTCCATGTCTTTTAATACCAATTTATTCGAGTTCTTAAGATTGATAGCAGATCAGGAAACACAGGCTGGGCAGTGATTACTGTGATTTCTTACAGCATCATTTACCACCAATGCAAATCACACAGGTTTGTTTATGTGTTTAGTGCACATACTGCTAACAGAGAACATTTCCAAGGCTGCCAAGCTGGTATTTCTATAACTTCCTGCAAAATATATTGCCTAAATTCTACCTACCATTCCAAAGGGTGTATGTGGTCAAATCTAGGATGTCTTTTTAAGAATCTGTTTTTTCGTAGAGTTACAAAAAACAAAAATAGAAAACCTAAGCCTCCTTAGCTGACATGGACTGCCATAAAGAAGGAAAATAAGCATTTAGAAGATGAACATTTTAAGAACATCTTGATTCACTTTTACAGACATATAGACTAGAAGAAGCCTCCCGTAGTCTTCCTCAGCATAAAGAAAGGTAAACAAAGTTTTCCCATAAAATACTTATTTTAAACAATTCTGAAGCATCAGATCCTCTGGTTACAGATTATGAGACACAGCTGGCAATAAACACCATAGAAGCATCCAGTGGAGAAGTGGATATCAACAGGAGTTATATAAAGGCTGAACTTACTGAGAACACCACAGAAGAATGAAAAAATGCTCTCATAGAAGACCTGTAGCTAAAGAGCTACAAAGATGAGAAAAGCCATTCTGAAACACGAAGAGTGCTAACACCCAAGCAATCATCAAATTACTTACACGCTTTACTTTTACTGATTTTAAAGTGTGGAGGAAACACAGCAGAAAAAGTGTTTATTGTGCTGTGCATCTCTCTGGGAAATTTTTATGCTTGAATTTTCAACGTTTTTGGGCAAAAAATGTGTTGTGGTTCAAATGGGTATTCAGCATTTAGATGTGATTGCACTGCAGGCTAAAATTAGTGAACTTGTGTCCTGTTGTCTTTCATAAAAGTGCAATTAGTTATGCTATTTGACCCTTTCCTGTGTCTGAAATCCTAGCTGATCTTGCATGCCATGACAGTGATGTTCTAAAGGAGAAGTGGAGTCAAAGTTTTGCATAAATGCAATAAGAGATTACTTCAAAAACAAATAAAACATGCATATGTTTTTACTATGAATTGTTATTTAAGTGTGTACCAAAGTGAAACAGGATTGAAATAAATTCTGTTTTTTCCTTCAGACTGATGGCTGAGTATACATGTCCTCAGCTTTCATCACCTACATTCGTCAGCTTACTCAAGTGCAATGTGTGAGAAAGGCACCAATTAATTATAGGCAAATATATTCAGAATTCATTGCCTTGCCCTTCTGCCTCTCACAAGGAGGAGTTGTTTGGTTTGGAAAGACACCTGGTGAGAGCCAGAGAAGCTCATTGTGCCCAGGTTCCTGAACCATGTTTGAATAAGGAGATTGGAAATCTGATGGGGCTCAGCAGGTAGAGGAAAGCACTGCCAAGTTCCCCACTAAACCATGTCCCTCCGAGCACATCCACCTCAATATCTTTTAAACACCTCCAGGGGTGGTGACTCCACCACTCCACTTCCCTCAGCAGTCTGTTCTAATACTTGATCACCCATTCTGTGAAGAAATGTTTCTAAATCTCCAACCTAAACCTCCTCTGGTGAAACTTGAGGCTGTTTCCTTTTGTCCTGTCACTTGTTACCTGGGAGAAAAGCCCAACACCCACCTGGCTCCACCCTCCTGTCAGGGAGTTGCAGAGAGTGATATTGTCTCCCCTGAGCCTCCTCTTCTGCAGGCTGAGCTACCCCAGCTCCCTCAGCTGCTCCTCACCACACTTGTGCTCCAGACCCTTCCCCAGCTCCATTGCCCTTCTCTGCACACACTACAGCCCCTCAATTTCTTTCCTGTAATGAGTGGCCCAAAACTGAAAACAGGATTTAAGTTGCTGAGTACAGGGGAATGATCACATCCCTAATCCTGCTGGCCACACTTTTTCTGACACTTCAGTATTGCTAGAATAATTGTAGATATGCATAGAATGCTTTTACTCTCTATCAAGCAATGTTTGTCAGAACAAACTAAACTGATTATTTCCAAACAACAAACATCCAGCATCAGTAAAATCCCTTAAGAGTAAGTACTGATTAAGTAAATCTTGTGGCTCTTCAGTTCTTCTAAGAAATAGAAGCAATAGAGCATTCAGACTCCGGCAAAAAAAAAAAAAAAAAA
>VZRM01008235.1:1421105-1444873 GCA_013397955.1 Grantiella picta
TTAAAAAAAAAAATATATATATATACATAAAAGTATTTCCATTTTTACCATGCCCTGGATAAAAGACTCCTTTGGTTAAAGCCTAGCCTTCCTCAACACACAAGTGTAGAAATCATTCTGTACAGTTGCAAGGAAAAAGTAGAGTTTAGCTCCCCTAACTCTACAAAACTTTTGAAATCCTAAAGGCAAATCTTAAAATAAATTATTTCTTAGATGACTAAAATATTTAGATGAGGATTATTTTGTATATGACAGGCATTTAAAATCAGTCACAAGCTAAAACATTAAAAGCTAAGCAAAACAAGGTTGCTTAACTTCTATTTTTTTCCCAAAGAAACCTGAAAGTTGTATTATAGTGGGAATTTTAAATGGAAAAGATTTTTTTTTGTTTTTTAATCCCTCTTTTGGGTTGAAATAGCAAGCTGTTAGTTGTTTCTTAGAAAAGGAACTGTGTCCTCATGCCTTAGGCTAAACAGCACAACTTAAGGAGTCAGAACAACTCAGAGCATTGAGAACCATCCAGATTTTCAGTTTTCTCAAGCAGGAATCATCTGTTCCTTGAAGTTGGGCTATGACAACAGGAGGCACTGCCTCACAATGCCATTGTCAGGCATATAAACATTTCAGTCAGCTGCATCTTGAGGCTGCCTTGGTTTTAATATTGAATTCCTTGTGCATTCCCATGCTCAAAAATGTTAAAAATAAGGAGAAAAATATCCAGGAAATGGAAGTTGGAGCTGTGAAACTCTGGTCATGCAAGAGACAACAAGCAAGCAGATGCCTTCACCTACTCCTTAACTTATTTGGATGTGGCACCAGTCCAGGAATTCTTTGATTCCAGGAAATGGGCCTTGATTGCTGCTGGACTATTAGTGATACCAAATCAGCTATGGCATTTATTTTCATATTGATAAGTTCCTTTTTTTTTCCTACATGAAGAATCATCAGACTCACCAGCTGTTTCAGCTGTCCTTTTGAAAGCACTGGAGATGAATCAGCAAGATTCAAATCACAGTGATTGTCTCCATTCAGCACGAGAGGCATCTGATAGGATACATATTCCTGACGTTTTACTGTGTATTTCTTTAGTTAAAACATAAGACATGTTTTATGACCAGGCCTAACTGGCTGAAAAACAGCCTCATAACAGTCTTGTGTCTGTATCAGGTAATCAAACTGCATTACCTTTCCTATTGAAGCACATCTTACATCTTCAGCTGCTATAATATAAAAATATTGAGCATACACATAGCTGAGCTGCCAAGCTGTGCTGTAGCCATTTTAAGAATTTACAGGAAATGCATTAAACAGCTTCCATGAAGACTGTTTGTACATTTACACTTAAGGCTCTGAAATATCACTTGGTAAATTCAGTATTACAAATAGAGTTTTATATCCCTGCTGATGGGAAAACAAGAGGAAAGATAATCTGCATGAGAGTCAGAAACTGTGGGGTATAGGAAACGACCAGGCAGTGCATTTGGAGGGCAGTGAACTGCCAAGCATCACACCAGGAGTCATGATATGCTCAACAGGGTGCAAAATAATTTGTAATAATCTCTCTAGGAGGGATATTATGCACATCATGTATTATTATTTATTGTCTTCTGGTCAGCAGTGGCTGACTCAAGGCCATCGGAAGAACGTTTGCCTGAGAACTGTGAAGTAAAAATTTGAAATAAAACTGAGCACAAAAATGCTGGCAGTCAGATTAAAATAAAGCACATTCTCCACAAAAGTGATTCAGTTATCCTGAAATATAACCTTAGCTTCAGAGATCTCATCAGATTTATTCTTTGCTTTGTTTCTTCTACTTCTAAATCAAAAGTTGTAATGCTGACATTTTTAGAGTGCAGCACTTCAGGTGTGGCCATAAATCCACATTTAGTTTCTCAGTGAAAATTGTGAGTGGTGTTATACTCATTCAAAAGTTCTTTCTTCTTCCACTCCTTAAAGAAATTGACTTCTTGATTTTTAATGATCAAATCTTGATATTCAGTTTTGCTTCATTTTTTACGTCAAAAGAACCAATGACAAATGCAAGAATAAAGAATAAACTAAAGAATAAAACCAGATCTTCAGTGAACAGAGATAAATTAACTTAGAAAACGTGAAGATTAACCTTCTTTTTCTCACATACTCTTCAGACCAAATTTAGACTTCTTCTAGATTTTAATTTGAAACTTGACAATGTCATTTGGATTTTGGTTCATGGGTTTTAGGGTTGGGGGGCAGGGTTTAATATATTTTTGTTGTTGTTGGTCGATTGTTTTTTTAAATTCCTTAATTCTTCATAGTCCCTAAAGGTTAGGATTCATAAAGGATGAGACCACAAAAGTTAATCTGGGACCCACAGTCTCTAAAACTACAGGAAAGAACCAGAAAAAAAACTGGACTAGAAACATTTCTTTCATGTTTCAGGATGTAGCCAGAATTTATGTACGCTTTATAGTTCATATACTTGCTTTTGCCAACATCAAAAGGGCTATTTCTGATCCAAAGAACACTGAGGTAAAATCTAAAGAACAAAGTTCCCAAGCAGTTAGCTCCTGCTGCATGGGCATCAGCAAAAAAGAAAAAGGAATAAAAAAAGAAAGGAAATAAAAAATACAGATAAAGTATTCTTAATGCATCCAGGGTCAAAAGGAAGTGCTTATTCACATAACACATAATTAAATTGTGGAACTCATGGCCACAGGATGTTGCGAAGGCCAAAAGGATAAATGAGTTAAAAAAATAATTAGGCAAATGATTAGAAAAAAAATCCATTAAGGGCCATTAAGCACAAAGATGTGCATGCAGCCTCTGGCTCAGAAAATCTCAGTGCCACAGATTGTCTGAAAATGAGAGAATATACTAAGAAGACACTCAATGTTTAGCTTTTTATGAAACTCTTTTCCTAAGCACTTTGCTGACTTCTCCCCAAGGAGGACAGTGACTCTATAACTTAACTAGTACAGCTGTTCTTATATCATGATGCACTAGCTTGATATCTATAGCATCTAAATAACTCCAGAAGCAAAAAAAAGTCCTACATGCGAAATTTTTAGCACCAGAATTATATTAACTTTTTTTATTATTTTACAGGGCAAGACTTATGGTTTATTTTCAATGTGCAATTTGCATACAATATAAAAATATATATATAGTGCATGTAGACAGGGAAGAAGTTAATTGCACCATGATACAGCTGTTGCTACGAAATTACATATTCTGCACCCAATGTAAGTCACAATTCCTGTCAGAGTGACAGTGTAACAGATTTCTGCAATAGATGCATGCTCTTTATATATGTATGTGTGTCAGTATGACTGCATGTGCAGAGACAGAAAGGGATTATGCACATATATATATGTATATAAAAAACACAAGTCTTGACAATAACATACTAAAATACCTATTACTTGGAAAGAGAAATCCTTTTTAGCATCCTGTAGTTATACTGCACATTAATTGAGTATGTAAATGTCAGTGGCCAGATTGTTGAGGTATATTGTATTTAGATTGCAATTAATTCCCTATCATCCATTTCTGCTCAGAAAAGCCAAATCTGTGAGGTGCTGTGTGCTCTTTTGTTTTGAGCCAAGGAGCACCAGGAAAGGATTCTGGGTACTTGGCTTATTCAGCTTCCTTCTCAGCATCTTTTTCTGGGTACTCTCAAAGGCAGAAGTCTGACTGTGTAATCTAACCTGATATTTCCATCCTTCCATTATCTGTTCAGTGAAGATTTACATGTCTTGCTGCCCACCACACATCTATATTAATGTAACCATCCCTCCTTGCTCATAGTCCTCCTGATTACAGAGCTTCCATTTGCTCTTCTATTATTAAAGTTTTAGTCTGTGGTTCAGTGGATATTCAGGTTGGAGCCCCATTTTGCAATGCACTGTGAAATCATGGCTGCTCCCTGAGAGTGCTCACATTTGACAAAACGTGACAGATGGATCAGGCAGGCATATGAGATGTGAAGCTGGTAGTGAAAAAGGCTAATGGAGTGTCTGCAGTTGTTAAATGAACCAGATACTCTGCTTTGAACTTCAATGGCAGTGTATAAGCAAACCTGAATATTTAAAGTGGTAGGAATCTAGTCAAGTGCAGCATGATACCAATCTGCTTAACACCATTTGGATTTTTTTTTTAATTTCAGTAGTTCTTGGGTTGAACTTCAGCTGGGTTTTGCACTTGAAGACCTTCACTTTTTACTGGAAGAAAATCTACGGAAAAGAAAGTAGTGCTACCCTAAAGGTGCAACAGTGTTTCTACCCTGATCAGCCATAAAAGCTTTGGTGCAATCATACTTGGATCAAGCCTAAAAGACGATGAATCCTTTCTGCTGAAAATCAACATCTCCAGTTTAAAACGCAAACCCACTATTTGTAGTGAATGCCATCACTATTCCTGCATGAGGCAAGGCTGTGCATTGTGAAGCATCTTCAAATGGACCCCAAATTCTGTCAAATTGCATTTCACAGATAATAAATTCACTTATATAAGACAATAAATCTGTAGTAATTTGGTTAGCCTTATTAGCAACTACTCGTTAAAATGAAGAAAAACAAACCCCAAACCAACCCACAAACAATTCAAAGCACTCAAAGTCACAAGGACTTGTTCTTCTCCTTAGATTTTACATCTGTAACTTATCTTATTGTTGAATGATAAACACACTCTGAGTGTGGGAACAGAGATGTCATGTTTTCAATTAATTCCATAGAAATTGCAATATTCAATTAATCTTAATTTGTGGCACCAAAGATAGGTGACAATTATATTAAACAATTTATTGTTGACTTTTTTTCCTTACAACTCAGTAACACTAGAGATGTAGCTGCAATCACAGCTGGTGGACTATTTAGCAATCCAGGTCAAAGGGAGGATGTAGATGCACTACCTAACTTTGCTCACTTCTTTTAAGATCATGTTAAGCTGAGAATTCTCAGTGCCTATCAGCACACCGCATAAAGCATAAAAAATAAATTGTAAAAAAATTTCAAACCAATGTTCAAGCTTAAAAAATCTTAAATACCTGAACCAGGTATCTCTTATTCCATTAAGAGATATTAACTGTTTTTTAAGTGGGGGCATATGAGATAACCAAAATAGCAAACAACATTTCTATTATGAAACTTAAATCCCTATGAAATTACCATAATTTTCATAAGAAGAAAAAAAATTAAAAGACTTGGAAACATTTTCAGTTGTCTCTCAGACACACAAAGTTGCCAAAAAAAAAAATCTTGGAAATAAACTAGTTCGAAAATGCATCAGAACTAGATACAAATCTAAAGCTTACTCCATTTTAGCATAGGGTTATTTGGTGTAATAACATCTCAGTGACACAAGTAATTCTGTTCTTATATGTTTCAAAACTCTTACTAATTTTACCTCAGTACTGGCTTTCAGTATACAGGTAGTACACCTTGACTCGTGAACTTTTCAGAACTTGATTTTTCCATCTCTTTCTTAATTAAACCTCATTAAAATATAGCTTAAATTTCATATGAGAAGTTGTTTCTTTGAAAAATGTATCTTGCCTACAAACCCTTACATTTGCATTTTGTTATGGGTTTTTTGAGTTGCTCAGTCCTATCTTTGAGCCCACCAAAACAAATTTTAAGCATATGGTTTTCAGTTTAGTTTTAGTTGAATAAAAATTTAGGGTAAAATATGGTTGTGTTAACTCTAGTGGAACCATTCACTCTAGATCTGAAATCAGAGAAATTGCAGGCAGACAGAGCATGCTCAAATAAGAAAGTAATATAGTTTTTAATTTCCCTAATTCCCTTGAGGATAGAGCATTTAAATGACCTAGATAGGCTAGAAATGGAGGTCTAAAATATTTTATTGATTTACTTGTATTTATAGATCAATTGTAAACAAGTTCTTTGTTCAGTGACTGCTTCACTGAAACAAGTAAATAGTGGGTTCTTTTAGACTTGGGTGCCCAGCTTCAAATTGAATTGAATACACATTTAATTCATTCATAACTCTTAAAATACCTTTTTGATTTGTAGATACAGTTGGGATTTAAATCTGAATTGTTTCAGGTATATCAGTTCAGGAATGTAGGTGACTAAGGAGTGTCTGGTTCAAACTATATGCTAACCATAGGAGGCTTTAGCTCAGATTTTGTTGTGAAATATATGATTCTTACGTTACCTCTTAATAAATGGAGAGGTAGGAGTGAGAAGGATGTTTTAACACCCCAGCTTCATTCAAGAACTGTGGAAAACAAGCAGCATGTTTCAAATTCATAAAAATGTAGCAGAAATTAGTGGTGAAATATATAGGTGACTCCACTGTCTCATTATTTCTTCTCAAAGACTCAATTCCCATTATACTTAGGATTTGTGCCCTTTGCCTACTCCAGCTCTTATTGAGTTTTATGGAAATTTTAAGCACACAGGAATGTAAGGTCAAATTTTCGACTTAAAATGAACCTTGTAATAAAACTCTTAGTAATTTATAATTTGCATCAATACAAATCAAAAAGTGTTGCTTTGGAAATTTGTGGGAGTGCATGTTCATCATTCAAACAAGGAACAAAATCACAGACCACCAACTATTCATCGAGGTTTCAGCTTTTCATCAAAAATAAACCACACCATGAAACAAAACTCAAGCAAAGCCAAGGACCTGGTGTGTGGTTTTTTCATAAACCAGAACTAGAGTCATAGACCTTTTGGGAAATCTGGGCCAAGTTTTCAGTGAATTTTGGAAAATTATGGTTTTTAATGAAAAATCTATGCAAATAATGATTTTGACATTCTCATTTTTTGACACTTTTAAAATGCTAACCCTGAAATATAATTCAAGGGGCTCATAATAAAAGACTTACAAAACATCTTAAATTGAAAAATATATTTATACACACACACACTTGGCAGATACTCTGGATACTGTCTCAACAGTGAAATGTGTAAAAGACCAAGGTTTTTTCAATACAAAGACTAAGAATAATAATGTTTAAGAAAGAGAAAAAACATTTCTAGCATTTTTTTTTTTTTTATTATAAATAATGAAATTGTTGCAGTGGGACTAGAGTGGACTATTATTAAAAATATTTTGGACATTTTTAATATACTTGTATGGACTAGGAGTTTTCCTAAAGGGACTAGAAAATGCATTCTTGCAGTTGGACCTATAGGGGAATCTCTTTTCTCAGAAAAAGAATTAGGTTTCAAAATTTTTATAGGTCCACCTGGGGATGAAATTTAGTACCATGAAACCTAGTGTTGATATACTCCATTCAAGCAGAGAAACAACCTGGGCATGGGACTTCCACCCCCAGGAAAAAGCTGTGTTTCTGATTATATCTTTGTCTCAATGGTTTAGTGAGAAACTTTTCCACTTAAAATTTCCTGCATCTGATAAGTTCCTATTATAACCAAAGGGATGGCAATATAATAATCACCGAAAAGATTTTATGGCGTTCAATAGAGCTGTGCAATAGGTAATGGCAGCATATTGTTAGCCACTAAAGTATAAATCCCAAGTTCAAGAACTTATTATTTGAAAATCTTACTGACTTTTAACAACTGAAACAAATTTAAAAAACCCTAAACAAATTCAGCACCACAAATTACTTCAGATTAAATAACAGTAATGTTTTCCAGTAATAGTGCTGATAAGCCTGTTCTTTCCCCAATAAACTCTCCTCAGCAGATAGTAAGAAATATATGTGTACTTTAAGAGAGCAATAGTCTTGAGTTTCTTTATGCCACCTTGTTCACAAAAAAAGCTATCTCATTTGCCAGTGCATTTGTACTTGTCTTGTACCTGCTTATATTAGATGATTATATATGTACGTGGGTCTGAATATGTTGTTTGTTTTCACTTCTTTGCAGCTCACACAAAGAGTGGCACTGCTGATACTCAATGAACCAGCCACTAAATTTGTCCTCCACAATGAGCCTGAGATCAATAACTAATTTTGAAAACTGATTAGTTTGCAGCAGGGAAGTAGACACAGTCCAAATCTTGCCAGAGGATATAATCAGCCAGTAAATAGCAATATTAGTGCTGTTGGTAATAGGCTGGGAACAGCAGAGGAAAGGATTCTGGCCCAACTCTTGAAAATAAAGGCCTTGACACAAAAGCCAATTCAAATTCTCTCTCTCCCTTTTTTTTCTAAATTTCATTTTAAGTCACATGACTTGTAAACTGAAATTTTCTTTTTTTTTTTTTTTTTTTGGTGTTGGAATAAAGCTTATTTTTATCACATTCCCTGCTTGGACACTAAAGAGTGTTTGTAAAGCATCCTAATAAAGCTTGCAAGTGCAGCCTTGGGTGATTATTAAAGAGCTACAGACATTTTTACAGATCTTTGCTGGTTGTGAACTCCAGATGTTTCCAACATGAAAAATGTTATGTTCTAACAGTTAATATCACCAGCCATTCAGAAGATGTATCTTCTTATATAGCTGGAATGTTGCTATGGTGATAATTGTAAAACTGTGACCTAGAAGGAGGAAAACAAATGTATTTGGCACAAAAGAGAGTAGGTAGTGTATCAATTAGGCCAACAAATGGGAAGATAACAAAAAGGTGGTAGGAAATTAAAAAATTATGCATGAATCTTGGAAACCATATGATATAACGTATAATTAGCACTTTTATTTTCACATGGAATGCATCCCCAGCTAGCTTTGTGGACAGACAGCATCCTGTCTACATCCAAATTTGCGGTGCTTTGCCTTTTCCACAAAGCCCATCCATAAAATCATCCCAGTGCAAGACTTGCTTACACAAGGGTTCATATAATTAATTAATGTTTTGTGCCTGGTGTTTCGGTACTGAAGGCTGAAGCAGACTGTTCCAGCAGATACAATTAATTAACAATAGGTTTTGAGCGATCAAGCCCTAAGGATCAGAACAGAAGTAGACTTCATGCAAGTCTGGCCATGGATTATTTGGGGAGCACTCCGTTCTCGGGATCAGCATAATTCTGAATTTCTGCTGACTCTAGCAGGGGAAAATCAGCTCAAGGGAGTCATACAGTCCCTGGGGCTCAAACCACAGAAGGACTTGAGTCCTCTGCCAGCCGTCTGCTCGTCACCTTGAGCTAGTTTCTCTCTGTCTGCTCATCCATTTCATCATTTACTCGATGGGAACCCTTTTTACAAAGAGCTTTTTCAGATCAATGAATGAAACATGCTCCTAATTTCTAAGCTCGTAAGCAGACGCATATGTGGAAAAACAGCGACTCCCATTACGAGGGTAATGATCAAATATCCCATCTCCAGTCAACTGCTATTGCTGCTGCAAACTGCAAATGCTTTCCAGCTCACAAGCAAAGAAAATTTCTGGTATGTGCTAAAGACATCACCATTACCATTCATCCCAATCAGCTTGATTAGACTAAAAACAAACACCAGGAAACCATCTATCTGTATGCACATCCACCCTGTTTCAGGAGTCCTTGTCGCTGGAACACAGACTGAAGCCCTGCCATTTGTCCTTTAATGTATATCCTCCATAGCTCTTTCCTACACGTCAGTAAAGGAAGGAAACAGAGTAGATTGCATTTCTTATTAAATTTATGTGTTACAACAGCACGCAACGTGCTTGGAAATAAATCACACAACAAAGGAAAAAATTACGGAAAGAACTGGCACACTGTAAATCTCTTGATGTTCTCAGATGGAAACTGAATGTCTTTCTGCAAGTTATGCATCAGTCAAAACACTATTGAGATAAAGGCTTTCAAGTGATATTTTCAAGCCATATTAGTGGTCCTGTAGATCTGCACTTCACTGAGACTGGAAAGTAGCCAACAAGCATGGCTTGAAATCTGTTAGTTTATGTCTTGGGGGATTTTTTCCAGCTGTATTAAAGAATTAAGACTCAGCTCCCCAACTCTGACTGCACTGCCTGCATGCTGATCTGGGGCAGGAAAAGAAACAGAGGCATGGTGAGGTAAAGGGATTAATCCAAGGTCAGATTGAAAGTTAAATGTAGGATTTAGACATAGATGTTTGCTGCTTGATTATGTTGAAGTCAGAGAAAACAGTGAAGCACTTTTATTTTAACTTCAAAGAAATACAACTGTTTTGCACATGGAAGTGCAACAGCATGGTATTGGGGAAAGTTTTACATCAAGGCAAACCATAGCTATGACTCAGACCAGAAAAATCTCACATTAAAGTTCTCCTAAACTTTGTTACTCCACACATATATACCTGGTTAAAGAGCTTTAGAGTGAGCAATTTAAAAAAATCTGGGAAAGAAATAGAAAACTCCATCTGAAAAGGTAAAAATAAACACAACAAAATTAAGCATAGCTGGAACAAACAGAAGCTTACACAGCCTAACAATTTGAATAAGAGTGTAGTTTCTCCCTTTTTATCATTTCTTTCTTCCTTCTTAGTAGCTGAGCCAGGGCTAGTGACAGGCACAAAGAGAAACTGCATGAGGGAGACAAAGGTCAAGATAATGGTATTACTGTGCCGGTGCAAAGAATGCTTGACTGGATGGCAAAAAAGAAAGGTCATTTATAAATGTGTTTTTCATTTTCTCTATAGAAAAGCTAGAGAAATGTAAAGAATCCACTGGAACTATAAGCCAAGAAGATTAGTTTGATTTTTTTCATGATAATGAAGAAGAGCTACCCAAGAATATTCTTGTTTGGCTGTATCAGGCCAAAAAATGCCGGTCTTTTTAGACCAAAACATTCTCGTCTTTTAAGACCAAAATAACTACACCCCAAAACATTTCTATTCAAGCAGTCCCTGATAGAATAAAGGCAAACCTCTTCAATACATGTTCAAACCCACTTACCTTGCTCCTCTAGGTCTCTCTCTCTGATCCCTCTCCCCTTTACCCCACAGCTGTTAGTGAAGGTACCTTGTGCTGTCTTTACATCTGCACCCAATGACCAGACTTTTCCTTCTGCACCTGGGCCTTCTGAGAGTGCAGGGCTGAAATAACTCTGATGTGTGTAATTAGCCAGAGACTAAAACTCACAGAATTCAGAATTCAGCTGATAAAGTAGAAGAAATTAAAGTATCAGCCTGCCAGTATAGTTCCAGTGGACACATGATTTGTGAGAGCTAGAATGTGCCAGCATGCAATGGATGCTTCCTTTAGGTATTGTTCTTTGTGTTAAATGCAATAAAAGAGAAACATACCTCCATTTTCAAATTTCATTCAATGGCAAATCCGCCTTAATATTCTTTTTGGCATTCTTAAATTCCCAATCATGCATACCTTTAACAGATGCCTCTGTTATATCTTTTTATAGACCCCTAAAGGGAAGAAACTCCAAATGACAAAACGATGCCTAACCAGGATAGTTCACTAGAGCTCTGGGTTTTGTGGACAGCAGTGGTGGTGAAGAACTGCTGTGAGCCAATATCCTAACCTTATCTGGTTTTGTGATGTCCAAGGACGGCAGTGAGTTCTAGCTCTGTCTGAGGAGAAATGAGTGATTTAACAGACAACAGAGCAAAGAATAAAAGAGAGAGACTAGACAGCTAAAAAAGACAATAATAACCTGCTTCAAGAGCACCTTCTTTTCTCTCTTGTAATATTGGATATTTTCTATATCATGGAATAGCAAATGTACCACTGTGGTGCTCTAGCCAGATGTGCTGGGATGTCTATGTATTACCTCATGTTGTCTACACTGAGGAAGTATCTTCACTGTCATGCAACAAAATTTTACTACATTAAAATAATTTCTATAGTTACAATAAAAGCATGCAGATTGAATGACTTTATTACTGTAAAATTTTGTCCCTTGGCACAGGGTTCATTTAAGGAAATTCAGCCTCCCAGCCTCTCAACCTATTTCTTGCTTTTCTGGTCTGGTAACTCACTCTCTTCCTCTTTTCCTTCCAGTGCTTTGGGGTATTTTCTATATATGGAAAAATGACAGTCCAGGCATTAGCTGGGTCACAGATTTGCTTCTCAGGCCCTTTCAAGTCACTGGCGATGACTCAGCAGTAGTTGGCTTTTTTTGTTTTGGTAAAGGAACATTCCTTGGGTGACTCCAAACCAGAACCATGGCAAAACTGAGCTTCTCAGGGTGTGTTTTACTCCAGCAGACCCTGAAGCATTTGCATGCAGCAGCCAAAAGTACTTGAGAATAAGAACCATGTAGCCAGGCAGCCTACAGGGACTGATGCTCCAGAGACTGTGTACACAGCAAGCAGCAAAAATGTGCCTCAGTGTATCAAATACTCAGTGAGACTCTTGAAAAGAAATTATTCATGTCATGACTATGGTGGAAAAGAGCAGGAAGAAAGACAGAGAAGCAGAATAAAATAGGCAAGAAGGAGAACAAAGGCACGAAGAGTGAAAAACCGGAGGAGAAAATGGGAGAAAAAAAGAACTGTCAGCCACACAAACTAGCTAAGTGTAAGAGGAAGAATGAGAAAATCTTGTCATGCTGTGGTTAAAACAAAATATAAGAGGGAAATGTGATGCTTAAACATGCAGTAATCTCCTTTTATCCAGTATATAGGAAACAGTGAACCAATTAAGGTGCACTGAAATATTTTACCTATTTTACACTTGAGAAAGCAGAAACAGTGGGCTTATATAACTTGTCCAGGTCGCATATTAAGTCAGCAATGATCCAGACGTGGCTCTCTGACCTGTATCCATGAAATACTTCTTCTCCAGGGGAAGCAAACGACATGTTTTCACTCCAACTTTTCCACTATATGCAGCACTTAGGGGCCTGTAAGGAGCCATAAATCTCAGCAGTTCCTCGTTTAAAGTTTGCTTGCGAGGAGATTAAACCAGTTTGCAAATAAAGCAGCTGCCCTTGGTTTCACGGTCAGGAAAGCCCCACACATCTCACTTTTCCCCTGGTTTGACATTCAGTGCACGCTGCTTCAGGTCTTTGGCATCGGTGAAGTGGTGCAAAGGGTGAAGTGAATACATTTCCCAGCATTACCTTTGGAATAAGCTATGTGCAGCACAAAACTTTTGCAATTACTAGAGGCCAACATAGTATCAAACGGCCAATAAGCACACAAATTAGCTTCCTCTCAAGGTCCATCCACTCATTCTTTGATTTTTATCATTTAATTAAATGTCTTGTTGGAATAGTGCAAGGTAGTCAATCCACATATGTGTTGTGTGTTATGTACTGTCAGAAATCACTGATGCACGGTCTTGGCAGGAATGACAGTTATTATTAAACATCAGCTGGCAGAGGCAAATTGCACCAATTTTAGTCAACTAGTACTGACCTGTAAAATTGGTAAAAACCGTAGAAGGAAGACAATTTGCCACCACACAAATTAAAACAGCGAGTTACAACCCAATGGAAGTTGTATTTTCTGAAGAACTCAGCAGAGAAACAAAACCTTGTGATCACTGACAGAGAACACTTTGGTATGGATGAGGTCTATGATATTTGGCATATGATATATGGTATGTAAATCCTTACTACCTGGAAAGTGAGGGGGCACTTTGCAGCTAGGACTTGGAAATGAGCTAAATGTCAGTGGCAGTGAGTTCTTCGAGATGTCACGTTACATACTTTACACAGAACAAACTGACCACAACAAAGGAGCAATCCTATATCTGACCTTCTAGCCCCCAGATGTCAATGTCTTACGGAAAATTTATATTCCATCTGACAGAACTGGGTAACCTTGACCCAGAGGAATAAGAGACATTGGATTAGGTAGGCATATGAGTACAGACTTTCTGCTTTCTTTGAAAGCTTACAAATGACTGAAGGAGAAAATAAGTGGTTTTCTGAAGCTGCACAGTCAGATTCTTCTGCTTGTTAAGGCTGCTTCACACTAATGTCAGAGAGCAGCACACCCTGTGCAGAAAGATTCTGTGGTTTCCTTAAGTTTTCCATAATGCCTTTTCCTGCCAGTGAAACCAGATCCTGAGTTGTTTGGTCTTTTTGGTCTTGAGTGAATTATTTGACCATGATTTGTGTGCAACTTAAACATATACTGAAAACTACACATAACATTGAAAATGTGGATGGCCCAGGGATTAAGCCAGTGGACTAGCTTGCTGGATAATTTTGCATGCAATGGGAATGCAGATGTGCTGTTGGGCATTGAAAAGGTATGAATAAATTTAATTCTGTAAAGATGTACATTGTAACTGCATCAGTGTGTCCCAACCCCAAATCAAAGTTGAGGACAAATACTCAAAACTACCAGCATAGTTTATTACTGTAGCCTTCCTAAGATTTTCTGAAGTGATAAGGGACTTGAGCAACAAAAGCATATCAACAGATTGGTAAAGTCCTTTTACACACTAATATTTAAAAACACCCAACCCTATATACTACATGCATTATTTAAGACTGTTCCTTGCTCCCTTTTTTCAGAATATATGAGTTTTTGGTAAAGCCAGGAAGCTTGCTGCTTCCTGACAGACAAGGTAGTAAGTAATAGTGAGAAATAAAAGGAGAAGATGATTGACGTTTCTAACTGTAAACACAGATGTTTTCCAACCAGAGAGTGGTGCTTTTGCTGGAGGTGCTGCTAAATCTTCTACCACATACAGAGACGAGTGGTGTGCAATGTCAACTTGAGATAAGGAGGTTACAACATTGTGCAGTGGAATCCCCTGCATATGGACCCTGTGGCACCAAAGCAGAGCTTAACAGTACAGACCTTGCTGACTTCCTGGAGAATTTCTGACTAAATAGCTGAAAATAGCATTAATAAGTTATTGACAGAATATTAAAAAAAAAAAAACCAGCCTAAAGCAATGATTACCATTTACATTCAAATTTCTTCCTCTGTTGAGAATAGTTTGGATACAGGATTTGCTCTTTAGTGTGGAGTAGCAGCGGAAAACTTTACTATTACTTTGGTCTTCTGGTCTTTGTATAGACAGATAACAGAAAAAAAAGTTTCTGATAAATCTGCAGCTCCGTCAGTGCACTAAAAGCAGCTTCATCTATAGGAGAAACTGCTATTTTCCATCATTTTTTGCAGTCAATAGGGAATTGGGATGCATTACTTGAGTACTACCTGCTATGCCAAAACCAAATCACCACTTCTTGTAAGGTGCAGCAACAGGGACAGGAAGACATGATGTCTGCAGCCCTACACTGAAAGGGAAGACCCCTTTTGGCTACCAGCTCACAACTGGGGCTTGCCTCCTTAATATGCTCCACACAATCCATCACAAGAATCTGTATGGATGAACAGCCACTACTCAAAAATAAGTCTTGTGTATCAGGGACCAAGGAAATTCAGCTGAGTGGCCATGGCCACTGCTATGGAATCTATTTTGCCCCTGGAAGAGACATTTTTTCTCAAGAGTTGAACCAGAGAACACCTTCAGATTCTTTCCCTTAAACTACCTGAATGCAGCCCTACAACAAACTTGGGAACAACGGGTTGCACCCTGGATTGAAAATATATGCAAATAATAACTTCCTTCAGGAAAAAGCAGGTAATGTTTTAAGTGAGGCATGGGTGCAGATCTTAGTTATTGGCACTGACTGTGGAAACGTTTTGAAAATTAAATACTGAATATTGTTATAGTTGAAATCTTATCATGGTTCTTTGTTGTGCAAATTGCCATTTGCTCTTCTACCCAAAATGTTCATATTTTTGAGGATTATTTCATCAATTTATATGTAAATAAAGATACAGCCTACAAAAGACCTACAATTACAAAAGTGGACTGTGGAATTATATAGAACAGTTTAAAATAAGTCTTAGGGATCTTAACAATCAGTCTTGGTTTCACTCTAAATGTTTTCCTTACAGTGGGAATCCTTTTTTACAAAAAACCTCAAACCCATACCAAACCAAACAAACCAAAGCAAACAAACCTCCCAATTCACATTGATTCATGCATCAACTTATCTAAGTTACAGAGCTTCTGGTTTTCCATCTATTAATTCATTAATATTATGACCTTCTTTGTAAAGCTTTAAGTAATAATGTACCCTGTTATAAGCAGAATGTGTGCAAGATTTGCCCAAAGATTGTAGGAGTAGAAAAGTAATGATTTCCGTTCTCTGGTGTTTTTTTGTTTTCCTCACCATCTAAATTTGAATTGCATCAGTTTCATCATGAGCACATTTCTGTTGTTTTCAGATTTTCAGAGGACTTTCAAGGCCTTATGTCCATTGCACTCACACAGCAGTTAGCTGTTAACTACCTAGGTCAATTGCTTTTTGAAAACATAGAATTTAGACTCATATTATAGGTATAGGTATTATAGATTCATACGTATACAGAAAATATGTATTTCTTGTCAATTCAACCTCAAAATGCTGTCCTCCTTGCTTCTAGTTTCACTTTCTGCATTCCATATGTTGCCTAATCTAGAGCAGATGCAGTAGCTGACCAAAAAAATTCAGATATAAACCTCAGTTAACCAAGAGGCTCCCACAGTGAAAATTCATAGCATTTTGGTGATGTGCATAAACACATCAAGAGCTGGCTTGCTAAAAGAAAACCACATTAACCTACCTCTTTCTCGTGAAAAGAATGTCAATTCTTATGCCTTAATAAAGGAACATGTGGGAGTGATTGGTGAGGGGTGGAGGAAGGTGATTTCCCCTATTTTATGGGAGTCTGGTGATGACTCACGTTTTACCAGGGCAGGGTGATAGGAATTGTTTCACTTTGTGAACCTACTTTCTGCTCCTTGCTTGTGTGCATGAGCATTTCTGTGCCTGTCACTACTTAAGGTTACGAATGGAGAGATGTGGTAGTAGGAAGAAATTTTGGGATTATGCATTACTTGTGCAACCTTTCATTCCCTGGGGAAGGCAGCAGAGGGACTGTGTTAGCATTCTCCACTTTAGGCTCAGTTCCCCAGGTAGACCCAACCCAATGCAGAGACACAGCAACAAGTGAAAAAAAAAATTAAAACAAAGCATGAACATTCTGTTCTTTTGCACTACTTTTCCACAGGGCCACCATGCAATCCCTATCCTAAGGGGAATCATAGAAAGGCCTGGGTTGAAAGGGACCTGAAAGACCATCTACATCCAGCTCTACTAGACCAGGCTGCTCCATCCAGCCTGGCTTTGAACACTTCCAGGGATGGGGAATCCACAGCTTCTCTGGGCAAATTGTTCCAGTGCATCACCACCCTCACTGTAAAGAATTTCTTCCTAACATCTCTTCTCTTTTAATTTAAAAATGTTCCCTCTTTTCAATAAGATGAAGTATGACTTGAGGAAAGGATATATACATGTAATGTCTGGGATTATATAAGAGATTGCATTAATATATAAAAAAAGTAATTTTCAAAGACCAAACCAATGGAATTTATGACATAAACAACTAAACACTAAACAATCAAACAAAAAAATACCATTAATCCTCACTTTCATTGGCCCTTTATGGGTAAAAAATTTTTTCCTGACTATTGGCATGACAGTCTGAGGTACCCATCATTTGCACATTCCTTTTTTATCCCATGGAGATAAAAAGCAAAGTCCTTGTGACTAAAGAATTTAAGCACCAATGAAACTGCAAAGGGAAGGATTAAGAGTAGAGAAGAATCTAACAAGAAGCCATGTCAGTCTTTCATAGTATTTGCAACAGGAAAAATATCCTATCTAATAAATTTTGCTTTCTAGTTATTTTTTCAGTGTAAATTTTGGGAGTAGTTGAAGTAATGAAAGTTATCCATATTCAAGTTAGAGGATATATGCAAAACTGCAGGTATTAGGATGCACTGGTCTGGTCCATGCTCACTTTTAAACCTGAGTGCAGCCTGAAGTGAGTTTAGATTTTGCAATATTTTATAGATTCTTGGAATAGATATGACTAAATTTCTTATTTCCAAAGTTGCCCTCAAGCAAATGAGGTCCTTTCAGTCCCACTCTTGTCTGGGGGCAGGCTTTGCTCAGTTTAATAATTTCAACCTCACTTCCACTGACTTAAAACAACACCTTCCTCTTATGTGTTGGAAATAAAATGCTCCAAGATGAAATTTACCATCCTATAATCCTCTGTTTTTCACTTGGGGATATTTTTATCATGTTGCTTTCCTGAGTAGGTTTCAAAGGTTAAATTTGGAACCTGTGAAAATTAATATTTTTAGTAGAAATATTCTAATCTCAAATATAGTAGCACAATTGTAACTGCTACGTAATGCAGTAAAATTTTTTGTGATAAAACTAGTTTGTAGATCTGTGTAACTCTGGCATTTAATGATTTCTGATGTCTGGAAGGTATTAGACTGTGGTTGTAATAATCTCTATAATTGTAACAGTTCATGCTAGCTAGAGTGCACATCTATTCTTCATCTGTCCTTAAACTAATTTGTTCTATGTATGAATATATCACAGTCATCAATTTAAAGTGCCATCCTCTGGCTATGCAGGTGATTAAGGAGTATACATTATGTATGAGGTAAACACACCAAACTTACACAAATGCTTTTTAGGAGTGTTCAAAATAGCTGCTTTCTGTTAGAGTTTGTAAGTTATTATCGTAATCAAAACACAAAGCACAGCTACAACTAAGCAGCAATCAATTACTTCTCTCCATACACAATGCCTTGGATGAGGAGAGTTATGCTGTGGCTCTGTGCTGAATTCTGAAAGCATGTATTAAAAACCAAAACAAACCAACTAACCAACCAAAAAAACACCCCACCCCATCCCTCCCCAGCCCCAACAGACCTCAAAACCCAGCCTTGAAAATCAGGTGATGATGTTTTCCCACTCATTGCTGCCTATAAAGTGTTCATTGCAATTACTGCGGTGCTGGGCTCTTAAAATTCTTTTTCTGGAATAGTAATTTTGCTCGATGATGCAGCTAAATATGCAGAGAGCATCTATAAGAACATCTAGTACAAGTACTTCTCTGGTCATAGGTCTGATAAAGAAATAAAGAAACCCTGGGGCAATGATTTCTTGCAGGAGTCCAATCTGGAGTCTCAAGGGTGTACTTGGCAAAAACATTCAATAAGGAGACTGAGGACTGTGCAGAAGGCCAAGTAGCACTGGGCAGAGGGCTCACAGTGTTAATCTGTACCACAAGGGTGGCTCAGATAGCAAGGTTTGATTGCTACCTGATTGATATCTTGTAGCTGACAGGAAATCAAATTATTTTCCCAATTATATTCCCAGCAGATGGAGAGTAAACACCAGAGTAACATACAAACAACACAGAAATCAGTCCTCTGAGAAGACTCAGAGTCCAACAGGAATTGAAAATGAGCCCCTTATTTCCTTCCCAGTCTTTGCTTGGGGGCCCTTGAAAATTTTACATGCAATGTTGCCCAAGCTTCCTTTGTTCTGGATAAGATTTGTGTTCACCTGTAAGAAACACTCTCTCTTCCAGACTGATTATGGAGATGAGCAACCAGAGCTACCTCTGGAGCACTTATCCGATGAAACAGAAAAATGAAACTGCTTTTCCCACCATATTTCTGAGCTGCGCATGCTCAGGGTCACTGAAAAGAAGGATGCACATAAGAGAAGATAAAGTGACCCATTTCCTGCCAGTACAAGAGGGGCATCTCTTTGGGGACAACATCTCTAGGAGTGATTAAGTGCCAATCACTTCATTCCCACAGTTAGGTACAAAGAGCAAAACCCAGCCCTTGGTAGATTCAAAAGGTTGACAGCACAAATTTCATTTTGCATGTAGAAGCTGTTAAAAGGAAGAGAGAGAGGAATATAAGATGTGTACCTTTGTGTATGAGTTTACATGGGAAGGGGAAGTTATCCCTGGGATGAGGAGCGCACTTCTTACTCCTACAGGCAGGTAGTGTATATTTTATTTTTCCAATGTTTTACAAGCACGCTAGCTAAACACTCATAGAAACCCATTAATAATGCACTATGACTGTGACTGAGATTTAAAAAAAGCCAAACCAGATGTTACTATGAAAACCTGTTAAAAATTGTGTCAAGCATCAGTTGCCAAAATATACAAACCTAGTGTTTTTCTCTGCAAAGATATGCCATATACCTCTGTGTAGGGTAATAAGATCATGAGTCATACAGATTTCATATATACTTGCCTTTATATATTGGCATGTATATAGTGTTCATTTCTTTCAGTGCTACTTCCACAATTCCATTGGCTTTTTTTCTTTTTTTTTTTTTTGCCTCAGAGAACAAAAGGAAAGAACAAACAAAAAATAAGTGTACCTAATGACATACTGATCAAACTAATTTCACCTACTTTATCGTGTAATAATCATCACTGAAAAGTGAAGCCTTTGAGTCTCTTATTCAGTGAGATGGTCATTACACATCTAACATCAGAAGATACGGAGAATCAGGAGTCTGGGAAAACAAGCTGGAAACACAATCATTTCACTTTCTGTTGCACAGGTGTCGTGTTATCCCTGCAGAATAGCAAACAGGTAAGAAATGAGCATATACGCTGCTAACAATGAAGTTATTTGAAGAGTGAATGAGACCTTTTTCTCCCTAGAAAAAACAGTAAATTAAAACTGCAAGATTCTCATTATTTACTTAATAGAATTGGTTCATATAAACTTTGATAGTTAATAAGAACTACAGAACTTGCCAAAGTCTTTCTCTTAGAAAAAAAAAAAAAGATAAGTTGATAATGAGAAACTCTGGCTGAAATGGGAGATAAATTTGGGTATTTGCAGGCACCATGTTCTTTCTGAGCAAATGCCTGATGTTTTCCTTAGAAAAGAAATTTGGATTAAGTTCCCTGGCTCAGATTTCTCAGGATTCATTTTCCTTTTACAAAGGTGATATCAGGTCTGATTTAATAGAGCATGAGAGAACATATTAAAACTATAGTCAGATTATTGTCTTCAGCCTTTCCCATCCCAGCCAATTCCATATTAATTTGCTAATTTGGAGACAGAGACTGCATATCAAAGGAAGGCTGCAGGCAATAATGAAGGCTGCAAATGTTTGCTGTTTCAGTAGTTACTGTTTTGATTTCTGAAATAGAGGGCAACTGTCACTATTAACAAACAGTAGAAGAAATTATATGAATAAAGAAAAAGAAAGATAAACAGAACAAGGCTCATTCTTTGAGAGGTAGATCTGTGTATAAATGCTGAGCAGAAAAACCTTTCACAATATGAAATGAAGCACCCTGCAAATCTAACATCAGAAAAATATGCTGAATTTCCTGCCTGAGAAATTATCTTTGTTATGAAGTATTTGTGATAGTCAAAACATAGTTAGTACAATACTTTCTTTTCCTATACCAGTTATCTGATTAAGAGAGTGCTACACATATTTTGAAGTACAGGAAGGCCATCCACTGCTTTCTCCATCTTCCTTTTCTGCACAGTGATATCAAATACCAAGAAGTGGTAAAAATTTACACACTGGAATTGATGTACTTTTCATCACTATGTGATTATATAACCCAATGCATTCCATCAAAAAAAAAAAAAAAAATCCATTTTTAAGCTAGGGGATTAAAGCAAAACTTAAAGCCTCAGGTATTTCCAAACCTTTTAATGTCATCCTAGGTTTGAGCAAAGACTCATTTGAGCAAACACTTTAAGACTGAAAATGGCCTCTATTTTTCCACTGTGGAATAGACTGATATGATTTGTTTTCAGCGTTCATGTGGGATGCATTTGGTTTGGAAAGAGGTCCCTCAAGCTGAAAGATATGTTTCCTGATGTCATGATACTGTTAATGTGCCATAAAAATGATTTAGCAGTTGGGATCAATGTAGTGCATTCTAACAAGCCAATAAAATAGCCCCTACGGTATACCATCCTTATTATAGGGTCCTATTGAGAAAATGGAAAAAAATTGTTCATATATAAACTATTTGGATTCTCCATATAGGAAAGATGTATTTTAACAGGCATTTTAACAGGCTGGAAAAGAACAATGTAATGCCACAGCCCTTACAGTTTTGAGTTAGATGTCAACACAGAGTTTTTGGAGTGTAAATGAGCCCTGGATGTGAATATATGAGGTATGATTTTCTGGGTGCCACAATCGATTTTTATATTTTTTCTGCAGAAATGTTAAAAAACTAATGAAAACAAAAGAAGCCTACACATGCAATAGTAAGAGGCATTTAGAGAGTAGAAAGGATAATTTCAGAATATTTGAGAGCAAAGTTAATAGTTCTAACAGGATAGATCCACAAGAAATAATTCAAAATATCCAGTGAAACGTTAGTATATGAGCATTAATGCCTTTTCTGCAAAACTTACTTGTAAGATATTTTCAAAGACTTGCTTTATTAAAGGAAATGCTTAACATCTCTCTGTTCAGTAGCAGTCCTTTGCCCCCTCATTTCAATTATTTTCAATACTCTAGCCTCATGCTTTTCAGAAGCTCACTTGTCTCCAAAGAAATAAGGAGCTTATTTTAGATGTTAGAGTACATTAAGGCACCAGATATGGTCTCAGGTTTCAGAAGCTTGCTGCCACACGCACAGGTGTAATGCCTTGGCTTTGCCCTTGCCATTATTCCAGCTCCTGGAATAATGTTACCGGCAGGTAATCTGTGAAATAAAACTCAGGTGTGAATTCAGTCCCACTTATGTGGGTGCTAATCCCTGGCATCCCTGGACAAGCTGCTATTTCTTAATTACAAATAGAGATCAGATTTGAGATTGGGTTTAGATGCAAAATTAGCAGGGAAGGTTAAATGAAGCAATTCTGGGTGAATCTGATTTAGTCTAGAATGCATACACCTAATATCGAACACTCAGCACTCCCTCATCCCAAATATCTGGGAAATGTTTTCCAGAAACTTCATCTTCAACCTGTTGCCATGCCTAAGCAACTGGCATATCCTTGGAAACTGAAAATTGCAAGAGTATCTGAAGTCTCCAAAAGCAATGTGAAAGGATGAAAAATAACGATGGAAATGGTTAACTCACATAAAATTAAAGGATTGAAATTGTGTGATATAATTACAGGGCAAAAAAAAAAAGTAAAATGTTCATTGAGTTTTCATGGCAGGGATTTTGTAGTGGGGAGCCGGAGCTGCAGAAGGAAGGATCACCAGAGACAATACATGGTAAAAACTGGGAGTGCAGTTGAGCTTGGAAAGAAGGGAGGTATGGGTGAAAGGTCTTAACATTTAGTTTATTTCTCATTATCTTACTGTGATTTGATTGGTAATATACTAAATTCATTTAGCCCCAAGTAAAGTCTGCTTTACCTATGAGAGGTGAGTGGTCTCTCTCTATCCTTATGTCCATCCACAAGCCCTTCATTTTATTTTCTCTCCCCCATCCAGCTGAGAAGGAGACAGTTTTGCTGGACACTTGGTGTGCAGCCATGGGCAACCCCTCTCAAAATGTTTCATTTTTTTCATTTTTCAAAATGTTCTCTTTTTTAGTGTATGATAGTTTCATTTTTTAATGGTGTCTACAGGACATTTTCATTTAAATTACCTCTATTTTTAATTGTTTATATGCATAGATGCAGTCCAGGCTTTCATTTGATCATTTGTCTGTTCCATGTGTATGAAAAATTATAGGCTGACAAATGGAAAGGGATCACATTGATTATAAAACCCAACCCAATCATATGCCCAGTCAAAATTCAGTGGTTTCTCATGCCATAGTTGCTGTTAAAAAATACCCTTCTAAGAAAATAGGAATGTTTAATGGCTGAAACAAATGAAACACCATTTTTCTTAGAGTTCCTTATCAAATATCTGTGACATACACATGGACAACTTTCAAAGGAATTAAATTAATGTTATTGAAATTTACATATAGATTCTTCATACTTTTCCACTGGAAATGGGTATGATAATACATTTTTACCTGTATTGTAATTTTACCCCTGAAGTTGTTTTTCATCCTTTCTTTGGGTTTGTGGGTTTTTCGGTTTTTTTTGGTTTTTTTTTTTTTTTTTATCTGCCTGAT